>JAOTQR010000079.1:6504693-6517606 GCA_025774065.1 Solanum ossicruentum
TGTATGTATCTAGAAGTGTCAACGCAACAGATGCTCAAGAAAGTGAAGCTTTATGCACTGAGCTCCCTCTATGCACGGGGCTCCAGGAAAGGCCAGATGATTTTATGTACGCAGCCTTACTAGCAGTCCTACAAAAGACTGTTTCTAAATGCTTGAACATGTAGCCTCTTGGTCACACGAAGGCTCCCGTTCAACAAATACTGAATGGAGCCAAATCTGCAAAGAAAGTTGACCAGTGCTCCTAAATAATATCATTTCCTTTAATTTCAATTTCTCACTGTTTTCGAGTAGACAGCTCAAGTTTGAGATGATTTTGGAACAACATAAACCTCATTTCTTACAACTATGTCTAGTCCCGAGTTGGCTATATTACTCCATGAACACAAATTTAAATAGTTCTCAAATTATTTTTCAAGTAAATATTGACTCACATTTCCTCCGGCAGATTTCACAATGGCTGACAAAGTACCAACTGGAGGATGAACATGAGCTGCAAGACATATGTCATAACCCTTGAGTAGAGCTTGGGGGTATGTTTTTGCTCTAAGAACTGCTCCTTTTAGCTCACTTCTGTACTTCAGCTCATAGTCTTCATCCCTCAAAATATAAGGCATTTCATCTGGAAAAACCACTCGGGACTGATTAACAAATGTCAAAAGTATTCCAATTAAGGTCAAAAGTAACAGTTTTTACCTACCTATAAATTTGCCGCTCCGGAAGCTTTCTTTCAACCAATTTGGTGACAGTATCCAAGCTCTGATCACATTTCCACAAGATCAAAAACAAGAAATCAAATTTAGAAGTCTCGCTACTTACAAGAATTTAGGTTGCAAGTTCAGGAAACCAATAAGTAAAGCTGGACAAAATGAACGACAGATAGAAGTGAATGGATTAAGTATTGTCCATACATTTAAGAAACTAAAGACAGTAGACCTTACTAACCCCATAAAGGTAGGGTAAGGTCTGCATACACCCTACCCTCCCCAAACCTCAGATTATACTAGAGATGTTATTGCTGTTGTCAAAAGTTCAAAAACCCAAAAGGACATTTCACAGTATATTAACATTTTGGTACCACTAAGCCCAGTAGTGTCATCCATGAATACCCTACTCGTTTTATTAAAAGCACAACAACAAAAATCAAACTATCAAAAAATTTATCTAAATTTTCACATAGTTTTGGGATATTTTGCATAAATGTTCCCTCTTATATTCATGCACATGCTGTGACAATTTTGTACAAGCTCTTAACATGTACATCTCGGAAAAATATCCTTTTCATAAAGGAAAGCTGAAAGTAATCATAAGAAAGAAAATACGCAGCAATTAACCTGAAATAAACCAATAAAGCATGACACTGGTATTTGATCTGATTGTTCCTCATTGATTGTAGTTCACATGCCCATGGCCACTATTGAGATGGACATAACACCTGGACTTACTCTTGACTATTCTGAACTAGTACTATGGCCTAATTAACACAAATTTAAGTTTTTAACAATGAAGAAGAACAACAAAGTGGCCTAGCAGAAACAGTGGACAACAGAAAATAGGAAAACAACAAAGCTCCGTTCATGGAATAGCCAAGATAAATGAAAATGTCATCACAATTGCAGCAAGCAGCATGCTGAGGAGAAACTGACCCTGAGCAGAGAGCAGAGCAGAAATTCAAGGTTTTCCTCACTTTGCCAGTGACTATGTGTGTGCTTAAGCTTCCATCAGAAGTAACATCTCCACCAAGGTCTCTGATTATCTGAATAAGCAGCATAAAATGTACATTTAAAAGGAACAATAAGCATAGATTACAAAATTATATAGGGAAGGGGGTAAACATCAAATAATCATTAAAACAGTATCTAGGAAGAGTAGGCAATCAGCGTATACTTTGGTCAAGTTTGCCTTTTTACTATCATCAGCAATGTTCATCAGCATAATTCTGAAGTTTGTCCCTCTTGAAGAATTTTCTCGATTACTATGTCCTTCATATGTCAAATTAACTGCTGTAGCTGCTTCAGCATTCTTTTCCAGAAAGTGGCTTGTCAAATGGTTGTTGGGAGTATTACCTACTTGACATTTGCTCTTAGATGTAGCAGACAAACTGTTCCCCGAAACACTTTCTAAACTAATGTCCTTAGCGTGCAAGTCACAGTCAGTTTGATGACCTCCCTTTATTTTTTTGGATTTAACAGAAGAGTTTGAGGTTTCCCAAGTCCTCTTTTTTGATCCCGACGCTGAACAAGAACATTTCTTCAGAAGAGCTTGGCTTTCACTTTCATTAAATCCCTTATGTCCATGCTTGCTGCTCCCAACAGCACCATCTCTAAGTTGAAAATCTTCGCAATCTTAGAAGAAATAAAGAAACGAGATTAATGACACGCATGGAAAGATAAGCCATAGTATGCTCTAAACATATTCTTTCGATTAAAAGTTACTACAAGTAATGTTGATGCAGCCAGGCATTTAGCTAGCAACTTATTTTGATGTGTGCAAATGAGTAATTGTTGCAAGGAAACAGAAAACCTACTGTGCAGTTGATACAAGATGAAGGCAGTAGTTTCACTTACCATAGTAGATGGAATCCATGGTTTTAGTTGCCTGATTTCTTACTTGGGAATGGTTATTTCTCTCAGACAGAGTGTCTTGGAGAATTGGTGATTGGCAATCCTCTCTTGAAGGCTTTAAGGGGAGCTTCAGATTTAGATACACAGCAGAATTGTGCAAGTTATCCTTATTGAAAGGAGAAATCATGAGATTTGAACCACCAGGAAAGCACAATGCTTTCCGAATATCAGCCTTGATAGGGAGCCTGCGAGCTCTGCCTTTCAAGTCAACTTGACCAATAACTGAAAAGCCCTACAGATATTGCATATTATCATACAGTATAGGAGAAACAGTGTAAGCATGTGCATCTATGAACCTGTTGGTATATTATGCATAACTAATTATCCAAGAGAAATGCAGGGAGATATCTCAGGAGGTAAATTCCATGATGCATATTGATATTTGGTTTTCTTGACTTGATAAAGGTCGTCAAAACTATGAAACTTGTCTTACAAAACATGCTTTTTGGTTGTCCTTCGCTAAGAAAATACTTTCTTGGTATTTCAATCTCATACAAGCATCATTGAAGGTTTACCTGCTTAAGCCAAAATTGTTCGGACTCCTTATCGCCCCAGCAGAGTACTGTTCGAACACCCACATGTTGCAATCTTTTCCTTAGCTCCAAATAGATTAAATGACCAATCCCCTGCAAGCTCAAGATTTTAATATTGTCCCAATTTCCTATACCAATGAGCATTATATATTATGGAAATTTATTAAAATTAATTGCGTGCACACGTTTAAAAGCATTAAGTTTTTCAAACTTCAAAAATTGTGCACCTCGTAAGAAATTCAGAATAGTTATGAAGAGATTTTTCAATGATGTGTACCAAAACTAGAATCTTAAACTGGTAAAGAAAGGTACTCTTATTTGGTTAATTTGAGTCCAGAATAAGCATCTCTCTTCGAAAGAAAAGATAAAAGTAAATATAGAGTACAGAAGATAACAGCAATATTTTCAACTTCGCGTCATTCCTCTTGCAAGCACAAAAGAAATGATGAATATATTCTCAAGCCAGTCTAGGAATTAAAATGATAATGACAAACCAACATAAAATACATTTTAAAGCTAGAGAACAGCTAGATGACCTTGAGTTGGTAAACTGATTTAACAGCCGCAAGAGGAACCTCAGCAAATTGCATATCAGCTGGGATTATTTGATAAGTGATCGCGGCAATGACCTTTAACATAATGAAAAGCAAAAAAAAATATAGAGCAGAGTTTCAGTTAAAGCAATGTGCAGTCAATCATGACTATTTGGTATAAGGTGTAGACTAAAGTATAAAACCAGCAAATCTTTGCAAGAACACAGGCTTGTTCAGTTAAATAGTAATGTTAATGCATACAAATCATCTCTATGCATGCCATCAAGCTCGATGACCTTGAGGATGGAATATATTTTATTCCATAACATGATAAGTACAAGTGCAGTAATGCTTAAGAGTATACCTCCTCAGGGTCTATGTCATCCTTGGTTTTTAGAACTAGTGTGCAGTACTTCCTGCAAAATAACATTCAAAATGAATCCAAACTCTCATCCATCTGAAATATTTGTGAGATCCAGCAGATTATAGTATTTCTTATTGCAGAAAATTATAGCAAGAACACAGGATTGTACTAAAGGAGCATGGAAAAAACATGTCAGTACACAAGAAAGATCAACAACATGCTTTACCCATTTGATACACATCTTTCAAGGAATTGTGATTCTTTTCCTGTGTTTGCAGCATAGTTCATGGCTGGAAGTTCTTTTGAATAAATGCTCAATACTTCCTGCACAGTATAGACAAAGAGAAGCAAGGGTTATACAAGGAAACAGCTTATTGTAAGCAGAACATCCAATTTGTCTACAACTGTCAAACTGGGTAAAAGAGAATCACAAACAAGCAACAGCATAGAAAAGCAACATGACTAACATAATTTGTTATCTTCTGATTTTCCAACTGATGGACATAGTAAGGGCAATAAATTGCAAATGCATAGAAATAATGAACTTACTTATCACTCTAAGTTCAAGTTTTTCCTGATTATCAGCGTGCCTATTGGTTGATTTTCTACACAAACATATTGAATCATGGATTCAGCCACCATTTCTGGAAGAACTTTGTTGAGTACTGATAGAGACAAGCGGGAAAGCATTTTCAAAATATAATTTACTTCTGAGAATGATGCCACCAAATTCATGTGATACTGTATATAAAATGCCAACCAATCTCTTTTTATTTTTATTATCAAATTACCATTTCATTTTTCATTTCCTCAACTAGTTCCAAGCACAACAGCAAGACTCACGAGAAAGGTTGTGTACAAGAACTAAGCTAAAGGAACTATACATATGCTGAACTATACACACATGTTACAAAAGTCTAAATATGCTGGAGGAACAAGCATGATGTATACAGAGAATTCATAGACATGAAGTAGATTGGCACTAAGGCAAGGTTAATTGAATTGAATATACACACAGCACGAAAAACATATCTATAAACAACCACAGGCATAGACACACAGGTGGAAATAAAGGAATTACCTGAAGTAAAGACTTGGTTTTTCCATTATCATCTTTGGGATTAACGAGCACGAAGCAATAATTTCCTAATCGCCACAACCCCATAACCAAGTTGATCATTTCACCAATCAAGAAAAGTTATAGACACAACAAATTCAATAAAATGAAACAACAAAACAAGAAATTCATCCCAACAAAAACTCAACACTCCATACCATTTTCCTCATTCTCAATAGGACTTTTCAGTTCCTTTGAACAATTCCCATCATCCACAACTACAAACACATTAACAAAAGTTAGTGCATTTTTCTATAATTAGAAACTTCTCCAATTCCAACAACCTACATGGCAAGCTTAAAGCTACGAGAATTATAACATCACACACAATCCAAAGATTTTATCTTTATTACTATAATATTTTCGGTCAAACTAAAACACTTAAATTAGGACGGAAAGAGTACTAACGTGATTCAAAACACATAAAATATTATATATACATCATAAAAGCACTATAAACCACAGATTTATTAACAGAAGTAAACAGCAACAACAACAAAAAACAAAAAAAAATGTATATATTACCAGAAATTTTGACTTTGGCATTCTTTGACAAAGAAATGTTGAGACAATTTTCGTTTAATTCTGAGGTAAACTTCCCAGCTTCCACAACAACCTCACAATTTCCTAATCACCAAACAAGCAGAAAAAAATGAAAAATAGAGATTTTTATGAAAAAAAATATTGAACTGATACCGGAAAATTTCTGGCTCCATCTTACCGATGTGAATCGGAGAAGACGAGGGTTTTTTCGGTGCCATTTTTGTCCCCTTTTTTGAGAAATGGAGAGAAAATGGAGGGAAATGAAAAGGTTCTTATATTTATAAGGGAAGATTTTAGCGGGAAAAGAGAGTGCAATTTGGGATAATGACACTTTGGTTCCTTAGTTATTAGTAAATTCTAATTTAGTTCTTATAGTATATGAAAAAATATATTTTCCCTTTAATTTATAAAATTTGTATTTTTAGTCCCTTTGCATATAAAATTAGTTGCGTTTAAAGCGTTTTTAAAGTTTTATGAAACTTAAGTGTGGAATAATGATATAAATTTATATAATAGTCGAATAGAATTCATTAAAATTTTGAAAGTTTATATGCATCAGGTCATTGAGAAAAATTATTATTTAAAATTTTTAGGGAAAAGTAAACTTAGAACGAATTATTGGTTTCATTCCCAAACTAATGATAATATTAAAAATGTCTCTCTGTTTGACTAATTGAATTTAAATACATTTTGATATCGTAAAAAGAGTAAAATGCATCATTAAATTATTGCCAAGTTAAAGGATGTTTTTAATACTTCTAATAGATTATGGGGTGTATTTTAGTTTTGTTAGTCAAACAGATGTGTGTTTTTAACACTGTCAATAGTTCGAGTTGAAATTAATAAATTGCACCAAGTTCAAAAAGTGTTTTTAATACTTTTATCAAATCTTTATTTAAATCTGTTTCAAACTAAAATGAGTCAAATATATTCAAATTATTTAACAGTCTATATTTAAGATATATTCAATGAAACTGTTTGATTCATATTCCGAAAGCTCTAAAAAGTAATTTGAAGCTATTTCCTAAGGGATGAACTCTAATTGAGAAGGTTGTTGGCAAGGAAAATCAATTTCAAATCTTTCATATAAAAAATCAATTACTTATCCAGCCAATTCGAATAAACTCTATGAAAGTTCATATCTGAATTATTTGTGTAAAAATATTTTATTTATAAAAAAAGGCAAACAAATGAGATACACCAAGGAGGAAAGGATTTTAATTCCCATAACTCAAACAAAATATATATCTAATTAAGGATTAAGAAGATCTCATGTTCATAATTTCTAAACTAAAAAATCTTTTTCTCCTTCCCTAATATATTTATGGGTCCACCTATAGAACAGGAACCATTTTTTTCCAAAGAAAGGCAACCTCTTACCTAATTGGAAGTTGTTGGTGGCACAATTCTTTATTCTTTATGCCATAGGACTATAAGAGTGTAAGCCACCAACTCCCAGATCCTTTATTCTTTAACTATCTCAGAATCTTGCAGCCCCATTTCATGGTTACTGAAAAAGAGGCTGAGATTTGAGGGTAAGCATCTACTGTTTAATAATCTTTTGGTCAATCAAAATCCCAATCCCAACCCCCCTTTGTTGTCTGTACTTCAATTATTATTATATCCTTTGATTCACTTTCAAGAGGGGTTCTTGTTTTTCTGTTCTCTTTACTGCTTTTTCTATATTTAGTAATCAGTCAACCATTGAATATGCAGCATGTAACTTTCTGTTATGTAGAGAAGTTTTGATCTTTCACCTTTGGGAAATACTTAATGCCCTTTGGTAGTTTTCATGTTGCTTCTTCTTAAAGTGAACTCATTTGCTTATATGTTAAAGTTTTCGGATTTCCTTTAGTCAAGTATAAGAGTGCCTGCTGAGCAATTTCTGCAATCTCCATGTCACAATCACTTTCAAGAGTGTTTCTTGTTTTTATCTTCTTTTTACTGCTTTTGCTCTATTTAGTAATCAATCAACCATAGAATATAAAGCATGTGGCTTTCTGTTATGTAGAAAAGTTTTGATCTTTTCACCTTTTCTTTGATGGTGGGATGCTGAAAATGGTAAATCATTAAGACCCTTTTGGTATTTTCTGTGTTACTTCCTTTTAATTGAACTCATTTGCTCCTATGTTGAAGTTCTCTCTTTGTGGGTTTTGTGTGGCTTCCCTTTAGTCAAGTGTAAAAGTATCTGCTGAGCAATTTTTATATAAATCTCCATGTCACAATCCCTTTTTGTCTTTTCTTCTCTTATGTGGCTCTGATTCACTTTCAAGAGTGTGTCTTGTTTGTATCCTCTTTTTACTGCTTTAACTCTATTTAGTAATCAACCAACCATTGAATATAAAGTATGTAACTATCTGTATTTGTAGAAAAGTTTTAATCTTTCACCTAATCTTTGAAGATGGTATGCTGAAAATGCAAATAGAGTGACACTCTTTTTGTATTTTTAATGTTTTTGTAAGGTTACACTGTGTGTGTTGTTGTTTGTTTGTTTCTTTGTATCAAACTTCTTCGCTTCTGTGTTATGTAGAGAAATAGTGTTCTTTTCACTTTCTCTTTGAATATGGTATGCTGAAAATGGGAACTCATTAACATTTTTTTGCTATTCTGTATGTTCTTCCTTTTATATCAAACTGATTTGGTTCTATGTTAAAGTTTTCCCTTTATGGGTTTTGCATGGATGCCTTTTAATCAAGTGTAAGTGAATCTGATTAGCAATTTCTTGATCAATGTCCTACGATAATCCCTTTTGTCTTTCAATTATCTCAGGTGGTTATGTTTCACTTTCAAGATCCTTTCTTTTTTTGTCCTTCCAGTTACTGCTTTATATCAGCCAACCATTGAATATAAAGCACGTAACGTTCTTTTATATAGAAAAGTACTGATCTTTCACCTTCTCTTGAAGGTTGTATGCTGAAAATGAGAATTCCTTGATACCCTTTTGGCATTGTAATTATCTTTCTTTTATATTAAACTCATTTGCTATTATTGCTAAAATATTCCCTTTGTGGGTTTTGCGTGGAGCCATTGAGTCAAGTGTAAGAGTATCTGCTGAGCAATTTCTTAATTAATCTCCCTGTCACAATCCCTTTTTTGTCTTTACTTCAATTATCTCATGTGGCTGTGATTCATTTCAAGATCTTTTCTTGTTTTTTAATCTTCTGTTTACTGCTTTAACTCTATTTTAGTATCAGCCAACCATTGGTATAAAGATGTTATTTTCTGTTATGTAGAAAAGTTTTGATCTTTTTGCCTTCTCTTTGAAGATGGAATGCTAAAAATGAGAAATCATTATCACCCTTTTGGTATTTTGGTATTTTAGTATTCCTCCTTTTATATCAAATTTCTTTTGTGCATTGAAGTTTCTCTTTTTGGGTTTTGTGTGATGCCATTTAGTCAAGTATCTGAATGAGCAATGTCTTGATCAATCTCCCTATTGCAGTCCCTTTTTGTCTTTACCTCAATTCACTATGTATTTCGGACTCACTTTCAAGCGTACCAATCCACCATTGAATATAAATCAAATAAATTTAGTTTCAGTGCATAGAAGACTTGGTCCATCACATTCTTGTTGAAGCTAATAAGCTGAAAATGAGAACTGATTAATACCCCCTTTTGGTATTTTGTATGTTCTGTCTTTTATATCAAGCTCATTATCTTCTATGTTAAAGTTTTCTGTGTTTTCGATCATCATTAGTTGTTTCTTTTAGTTACAAAACATATTTGATCTGATTTAGTAATTACTGTAAAATTGCTTCCAGATTGTGCTGCCCCGCGCATTGATATAAATTTGGGATCAGATTTGGTGGTCTTGAGGTTGGGGAATCAATTTGTGTGGAAGAACCAATAAGGGTAAGGCTCATTCCTTCTGTTTTTTAATGGACCAGTGTTCTTGCTCTTGCCTCTGATGCTTTCTTTCGTCCCGCTATCTATTATTCTCTGATTTTTCATTTTTTTAAAATTGTGAATTTATAGTTGTGCTTCTTTATGGCTTATGCTTGTGCTTAAAACATGAAATGAGTCTTCTTGGTGGTATCTTTTCAATCTCTATGGGGTTTTTGGAACATATATGTTGTGCATTAAAGGAACAACCCTCCCATTGATGGCAGTCAACAGTTTTGGTGTGAAAGTCGTCTTCGGATTAGTTTAATCGATATGCTAACAGTGTTAAAGTTTTATATAATCAGGTCATCTAAAAGACGTTAAAATATACTTATAATGTAATAATTGATGTGTCAACATACCTTGAGTAGTCCACAAATGGGGTCTAGGGAGGATAAAATATACGCAGGCCTTACCACTACCTTAGCGGTAGAAAGGTTGTTTCCACTAGACCTTCGACTCAAGGAAAAACGTTATAAAGCAGTCCCAAACAAGAAGTAAGGAAGTACAAGAAACAACAGATGGTACTAGTTCATTCCTCTTTCAGTATTGGGATTCTCATGTAAATGTTGAAAACAATGATTTTGGTTATCCCATTGTTTGTTGGTCAATAGTTATCTTTCGAAAAATGGCTGCAGCTTCTCTTAATTGTAGTGAGAACAGTTATCTGGGAAGGTTCAGCAAATTCATGAAAGCCTCCCACCCAGAGTTTTGACAAGTTGGAGAGTGAATGAAAAGTAATGGTTTAGGCTATTTTCTAGTTTTTCAAGATGTAATCTCATGCGAACATTTCTGATTCACTCATGGGGCTCTTGTCTAGAATAAGAAAGAGTGTATCTTTGAATTGCCAAGCCCCTAAACTTTAATCTCAACATTTTGCTGAGATGTTGCATATCATTAAGCATGATTTGCTAGTATATGGTGTATTACGAAGGTTTCATGGGGATGTAAATGTATATGGACATATAACTTTTGATGTTGTATTAGTAAGGGACTTGTATCTTTGTAGTAAAGCTAAGGGGTTGTTACTTTTTCACCTGTACGAATGCACAAATGAAGTAATAGTAATGACTTTCGTATCCTGTTCTAAAAATTTGCAGATGGCTGACGTAGTCAAGGATTTGACAGCCGGTACAGTTGGAGGTGCAGCTCAATTGATCGTCGGTCATCCTTTTGATACAATCAAAGTCAAACTCCAAAGCCAGCCAGCTCCACTTCCTGGTCAGCCTCCCAAGTACTCAGGTGCCATGGATGCTGTCCGACAAACAGTTGCTGCAGAAGGTCCTAGGGGTCTATACAAAGGTATGGGAGCTCCACTTGCAACTGTAGCAGCCTTTAATGCTGTCCTTTTCACAGTGAGAGGCCAAACGGAGGCGTTCTTGAGGCCTGAATCTGGAGCCCCTCTTACTGTAAACCAGCAAGTCGTTTGTGGTGCCGTAGCTGGAGTTGCTGTGTCTTTCCTTGCTTGCCCCACTGAGCTGATAAAATGCAGGTTGACACTTATTCCACATCCACTTTATTAATGCGATTAATCTGTTATAGTAGGTATTGCTCCTACATTATAGGTTACAATGTCATAGTAAAATATAGTTACTTTCGAGCCTCCCATCATTCATTACTAAGCCAAGGTCCATGGTCTCTAAGTCAGCCTGCGCTTTTTCAAAGAATCTTGCACTTTTTTCGTATTAACCATAAGCTTATTTTCCTTGTACTCGCCATTGATTTGAGTCTGATTTGTAAAAAAACTCAAACCCATGCCCATAAGAATTGCTACGGAGCGGTTGTTGCTCACCCCACAAAATAGTACGAGGTCACAATCACCCAACAAAGATGGGGACGGGTTACCTACTCTTAATGGGCAGAGCAGGCCCCTTCATTTCATTCTGGATTAAAGAATTCAGAATAAATCACATCAGGATTCAAATTTATGACAAATCAACATTGCTCGTACGACTAGGCTACCATATCATAGTTAAATATAAATCTATATAAAAAGTACATTTTGTCCTTTCACAGATTGCAAGCACAGAGTGCATTGGCAAGTGTTGGCTCAGCTGCTGTGGCAGTGAAGTATGCAGGGCCAATGGACGTTGCAAGACACGTTCTTAAATCCGAAGGAGGTGTAAGGGGTCTATTCAAGGGCTTGTTCCCTACTTTGGCACGTGAAGTACCAGGAAATGCTGCTATGTTTGGTGTATACGAAGCAACAAAACAGTACTTGGCAGGCAGCACAGACACTTCTAAGCTGGGAAGAGGTTCTCTTATTGTAGCTGGAGGGTTGGCTGGTGGTACATTCTGGCTTTCTGTGTACCCAACTGATGTAATCAAGAGCGTTATCCAAGTTGACGATTACAAGAACCCAAAGTTCTCCGGGTTTGCTGATGCTTTTAGAAAGATTGTTGCTTCAGAGGGAGTAAAAGGCCTCTACAAAGGCTTTGGACCAGCTATGGCGCGCAGTGTTCCTGCAAATGCTGCTTGTTTCTTGGCGTATGAGATTACTCGGTCTACCTTAGGCTAAATTTACTCATTATCAAGGTTCGTTGCTCGTTGATTCTTTTAGATTTCTTAGCGTCGATAATGGATCGTTAATTCTTCAGATTAATATGCAAATTTTACAGTTAGTTCAGGCATGACTCATGAGAAAGAACACACTTTCTGTAAGCAAAATCAGGCTCATTGGATACTTACTGGAAATGTTAAGACAAATATGTATCTCTTCATTCCAATTAATAAGAAAATACACTCTTCGTTCGTTTTAATTTATTTGTTTTACTTTCCTCCCATCCCCATACAAAATAAATTAAAATTTTAACTTTTACTAACATTTCAAATTTTGAAAATTTTAATTTTTTTACTCCACCTCATCTCCAAACCCCCATCTCTACCCTCACCTCCCAAAAAAGAATGTAAATATTTATTTTAAAAAAATATTTCAAATTATGAAATATATATTTTCATGTCAAAAACTAGAAAAAAAATCTTGAAGATTGATATTAGAAAGAAGGAGGAAAAAAAAAGGGGGAAAAGTACACAAAATAGATCTAATTTGAAATTATTTACTCTTAATAGATCCAATAAAAACTATTTATCCTTAATGGACCACTATCTCTATCCACTCCCCATTTTATTTCGTGTGCTAACGTCGGCATAAATATTATAAAATATATTCTAACGGTATATGTATACTAGAATGAGTTTAGTCCTTTGTGATACTCTGGCAGTATATTGATACCTAATTGGTATATAGGATTTTCTTTAAAGAAACAAATAAAAAAAATTATTAAACTCTAAATTAGTAGAAAATATATTCATTATACTTT
>JAOTQR010000079.1:6570113-6588974 GCA_025774065.1 Solanum ossicruentum
ATTTACAAATATACTTCAATCCCAACAATTGTTCCTGAATTAATAATCGACCGTTAAGTGATTACGGGGTCTAACAAATGTTACCTATGGTTTTACTTTCTGTCTTACGTAACAGTACATGTTTATTTCGTGCGGGTAGGTTCAGGTGGGGACTCTGATCGACCCCTCCACTAGGAGCCCAGTTCAGTTACGAGTTATTAAGCTCCACCTCCTCCTGGAGCTTTCATAGGATGCTTATTTTTGTTGTATAGTTGGGTACAGTCGGGGCCCTATCCCAGTAGTATTAGTGGTTCTCTTAGAGGCTATTGTAGACATGTTATTTTGAGTTGGTTCTTTTATGCCTTTCAGTCTCCAGTCTTAGGATTGGCATGTATATATTGTGTATGTGTGTCTGTACCTCTGTTGTTGCAGCCTTGTCGGCCAACTAGTACTTTATCATTTTGGTTACCTATCTTGATGTACATGTTTTGCTATTTACCAGGACATGACCTAAATGGTCCAGGCTTTGTTTTTCAAACGTTATTCTGCCCGTTTTGCTTTTGGCACCTACTTTAGCTAACTAGCTTGTTTAGTGGCTTATTTGGCCAATAATGCTTTTGGCACCTCCCCTTTTCTGGGCATGATAACATGGTATCAGAGTAGGTTATTTCCCAGGGAGTCCATAATGCCATGTCTAGTAGAGTCTTGCTTATAGGAGTTGTGCACCACATTTATAATCAAGGGGCTATGAGGTATTTAGGGATGGCTACCTTTCTTTTATTTGATAGATCGTGCTATGGAGCATAGTTATAGAAATATATGAAATCTTAATCATGCTTTTTGGTTTGTTTTATTTGTCAGGCTATCTACATTCAGGAGATGGCACAACGTGATGTAGGTATAGATCCAAGATAAGGTACCAGTCGTTGTTTTTTTGTGTCAAGCAGATATACTCCCCATTGAGGCACATATATAGCCTCCAGTATCTATAGTATGAATCACCAGCACTTGTTTAAGGCCAATGAGGTCCAGTGCCCCTAGCCCCACCAGAGACTAGGGAGCATGGTATGAGAGAGGTTGTTCAGCTACTGACTAGAATGGTTTCAATTGATGAGAGATAATTGGAAGCTAGAGCAAACACAAGAAGGGATCAAATAGAAAGCTCAAAGATATGAGAGTTTCTTCACTTGGTCCCTCTAGTATTTACAGGATCCAGTCCCATTGAGGATCCCAAGGACTTTATAGACCAAATGTATAGGGTATTGAGGGTGATGCATGCCTCCATCACTAAGGTTGTGCATGTGGAGTTGGCTTCTTTTTGACTATGTGGTGTCACCATCTTATGGTACGAGGCATGGGGGAGATATAAAGGTCCTGATGCCCTGCCAACAAAGTGGAAGGATTTTTCTAAGGCATTTTTAGCCCATTATTTAACATAGGAGGTTCAGGAGGCCCGTCTTGACCAGTTTATTAGTTTATGGCAGGGGGATATGAGTGTAAGGGAGTGTAGCCTTAGGTTCAATTCTTTGGCTAGATATGCACCAGATATTGTATGTACCATGAGTGCCAGAGTTCATCGTTATGTGGATGGTTTGGGGGATCATTTGATTAGAGACTGCATGATAGCCTCTTTACAGGATGGTGTAGATATTTCTCGTATATAGGCTTTTCTCGAACTACAAAGGACCTTTCTCGGCAGATTCAAGATATCCATATAGGTAGAGAGAAAAATAAGAGAGATCATTCTATGGGGTCTTATAGGGAGCCACCGGGTGATTTTAGGCCCCTATTTCACCGATATACACCTCCATCAGTGGGTAGTTTCCTGCCTCAGATGCAGACCCAGTGATTTGATTATTATATTCAGTTAGGCCTGGGGAAGAGTTAAGGCCAGCCTTAGAGCTATCGATAGGAGCATTCTGCACAAATGAGATAGCCTACTCCTCCATGTACACAATACGGTAAGCTCCATACTAGTCAGTGTGGAAATGGGTCAGATGCATATTACTATTGTGGGCAGACAGGACATTTTATTAGCTAGTGCCAAGGTTAGGTAGAGGCAGCAGCTCAGCCTTTAGGATCCACTACATCCTATTGATCCTCACTATGTGCTCCCCAACCAAGACAGGACATTTTATTAGCTACTCAGGGTCATGGTAGGGGGAGAGGTAGAGGAGACAATTCAGGTTCTATTGGTGGCCAAAATCACTTTTATGCACTCATAGGCCTATAGGATTTAGAGTCATCTCCAAATGTAATCACAGGTATATTGATGATACATTCTTATGTTGTTTATGCACTAATAGATCCTAGCTCTACATTTTGATATATTACTCCTTTTATTGCTGGTTAGCTTGATATGAGACCTGAGTTATTGCCGAGGCCAATTGAGGTATCTACGCTAGTTGCTGACTTAATTATAGCTAGTCATGTTTATCGACATTGTACAGCTGATTTAATTGAATTGATTATGCTAGATTTTGATATTGTTATGGGTATGGATTGGGTGGCAGCTTGTTATGCTAATATTGATTACCGAGCAAAGCTAGTCCACTTTTATTTTCCAGGTAAGCCTATCTTGAATGGAGAGGTAATATAGTCTCGTCCAAGGATAAGTTTATTTCATACCTTAGGGCTCAGAAACTGATCACCAAAGGTTGTAATACCATCTAGTTCATGCTAGGGGTATTGATAAAGAGAAGGTAACCCTTCAATCAGTCCCTATTATGAATGAATTTTCGATGGTATTCCCTGATAAGCTTCCAAGGATTCCCCCTGAAAGGGAAACTGATTTTGCTATAGATTTACTCCCCAATATGCAGCCTATACTCCTTTCTCCCTATAGAATGGCTCCAGCAAATCTAAGTGAATTGAAGGAATAACTAAAGGACTTACTTGATAAAGGCTTTATTAGGCCAAGTACATCTCCATGAGGTGCTCCAATGCTCTTTATTCGAAAGAGAGATGGCTCCTTACGGATGTGTATCGATTACAGGCAACTAAATAAAGTCGTTATCAAGAATAAGTATCCTCTTCCACGGATTGATGATTTTTTCAGCTAGTTGCATGGTGCCAAATGCTTTTCAAAGATTGACTTACGATTCGGGTAACACAGATTGCGAGTCAGGGATGTTGATATTCCAAAGATGGCATTTAGGACGAGGTATGGACATTTTGAGTTCCTTGTCATGTATTTTTGGCTTATAAATGCCCCAGTAGCTTTTATGCACTTAATGAATTGAGTCTTTAAATCATTGTTGGATGAATTTGTGATCGTGTTTATTGACAACATCTTTATTTCAAGGTCAAAAGTTGAGCATGCAAACCACTTGCGAGCTATATTACAGATTCTCCAAGATAATAGGTTATATGCTAAATTCTGTAAATGTGAATTTTGGTTAACTTCTGTGGCTTTTATTGGCCATGTTATTACAAGCGATGACATCAAAGTTGATGGCGAGAAAACTGAAGTAATATTGGCCTGGCCAAGACCCTTGAATCTATCAGAGGTCTTTAGCTTTTTGGGATTGGTAGGATACTATAAGAGGTTTGTTGAGGGCTTCTACTCTATCTCTGCACCACTAACAAGATTGACACATAAAGCAACTATGTCTCAGTGGACTAAAGCAAGTGAATAGAGTTTTCAAGAGCTAAAGTAAAGGCTTACCACCGCTCTATCTTAGCTCTTCCTGATGAAACCAAAGGATACGCGTATATTGTGATGCCTCGAGAATTGTCCTAGGTTGTATTCTTAAGCAGAATGGTAAAGTTATTGCATATGTTTCAAGTCAATTGTGAAAGCATGAACAAAACTATCCTACCCATGATCTTGAGCTCGCCACAGTTGTTTTTGCCCTAAAGATTTAGCAACATTATCTATATAGAGTTCATTTTGATGTTTTTATCAACCACCAGAGCCTCCAATATTTATTTAAGCAGAAGAAGTTGAACCTACAACAAAGGAGGTGGCTAGAATTACTAAAAGACTATGATGTTGGCATTTTATACCTCTAGGTAAAGCTAATATTGTTGTTGATGCACTTAACCGACAATCCATGGGAAGTCTAAGTCAGGTTGAAGCTGATAAGGTTGAAATGAAAAAAAAAACCTGTGTCAGCTAGCTAGTTTACCAGTGCGATTTGTGATTGTTTAAACTAGAGCAAATCTTCCATTGTTACTGAAGTAAAAGAGCGACAACGCGAGGATCCTAAGCTTAGAATACCGAGGGAGAGTATTCCACAGTAGCAACATCCTTCATTTGAGCTAACTGGAGATAGAGCCCTTTGGTACCAGGGTCGCTTATATGTGCCAAATATCAAAGGACTTTGTGCCAAGGTTCTTTTTGAGGCCCATTATTCTAGATATTCAGCCCACCCGGGACAAACAAAAATGTATCGAGACCTTCAACAAATCTATGTAGAATATCATGAAAAAGGATATAGCTGAGATGGTATCCCAGTGTCCCAACTGGCAACAAGTTAAAGCATAACATCATAAACCTGGAGGCCTAGCTAAGTATATTAAGCTTCCACTATGGAAATGGGATATGATAAATGTGGACTTCACCATCAATTTGCCTCGTACTCGATGCATGTATGATTCTATTTGGGTAATGATTGATAGGCTGACAAAATCTACTTATTTCTTGCCAGTAAGAATGAAATATTCAGGGGAGAATTATGCTAAGCTTTACATTTAAGAGATTGTTCTCCTATGTGGAGTTCCATTACCTATTATCTCTAATAGATGGGCTCCATTTACAACACATTTTTGTAAGTCTTTTCAGAAGGGTTTGGGCACTTAGGTAAATCTTAGCACCACTTTTCATCCACAAACTGATGGGCAGGAAGAGCGTATCATCCAAACCATTGAGGATGTTAACGTGCCTATGTGTTGGACTTTAAGGAAGCTAGGATGATCATTTACCTTGTATTGAGTTTGCTTATAAGAACAACTTCCAAGATAGTATTCAAATGGTACCTTATGAAGCACTATAAAGGCGAAGATGTAGGTCGCTAATCGGTTGGTTTGAGGTCGGGGAGGCAAAATTTCTAGGACATAATCTAGTTCAATAAGTGATGGACAAAGTGAAACTTATTAGAGACCAATTGCAAATAGCCCACAGTCGGTCAAAGTCTTATATAGATGTTTGAAAGTATCACCTATGAAGGCTATCATGCAGTTGGAAAGAAAGGAAAGCTCAGTCCTACGTATGTTGGATCGTATAAGATTATTCAAAAGATTGGCAAAGTCGCATTGATTTGCCTTCAGAACTGGGGGCAATCCATCTGGTGTTTCATGTATCTATGCTAATGGAAGTTCATTGGGTATCCTTCGCATGTTACTCACATTGAGGATAACCACATTATTAAGGACTTGTCTTATGATGAGAAGCCAGTGGCTATTTTAGATCGACAAGTGAGAAAACTTTGAAATAAAGAAGTGGCCTCCGTGAAAGTATTGTGGTGGAATAATAATATTGAGGGAATAACTTGAGAATAGGAAGAGGAAATGATGAAGAAGTACCCTCATCTATTTACATATTCAGGCAAGTTGCATTTTAAAAATTGACATTCATCCTTTACAGCAAGTTAAATTTTAAATGATTTCGGAGTATAATTTATATGGTTGTCGCGGGATAGCTATATATATCTTAGTAGTTAGAATTCTTTCAGACTTAAAGAAATGGCACGAGTGGCACCCTGCCTTTCAAGGAAGGTTTAAATTATGTTGCACTTTTCGATGGGACTAAAAGTGTATAATTTGCTAATAATGGATTTTTAAAGGTTCTTTTAATAGCATAAAGATGTTAAGTTTTTGAATCAAGAAAGTTGCAAGATAAAGGTTGGCCAAAGTTACATTTTTTTAAGAAATTCTTCTTAAATTTGGGCCAAATATATCAAGTCATGTCTCACAAAATATAAGAACATGGAAGGTTCTTAACCTATCAAATTGAAGATCTATGAGTCTAGTTTGCAAATCACAAAACCGTGCATCAACCCGACTTCAAAATAAAAAAGTTATGACAGTTTTACTGTGACTGCACGAGCAGTGGATGGGGTCATTGGCCTGGTCGGGTCAAGCCCACCTAGATGTCGGCTAATTTGATCTTTTAAAAGCTCAAAACAGTCTCATTTCGTCCCTAATAGCTTAGAAACTGAAGCGGAAGATCTCTCAAGGTATCTAAGTGATTTAGGTAAGTTTTTACCATTACAATTCATCATTGTGCCTAGAAATATGTGCCTTACACTTTGCATTTATTTTTCTCTCCTATTAGCTATGTTTGGGGTTTTTTTGGGACTATAAAAAAATGGTATTCTTGTTAGTTATTCTTGGTTTGCAGCTGGTGTGTTTAGGTAAAAATTCTTGGGGCTCTTTTATGGTCATTTTTATGAAGTTTTATAGACGTTTCCTCGGGAAAATGCTATATGGACAATCTGTCGATTAATGCCTAATTATGGACTATTTATAGGCAGTTATAAGTTGCTTACATATAATTGTTACAAAGTTTAGGATGTAAGTGATAGTTTTCATGAAGAAACTTTGGTCAATTGGACATCCGTTGGAAAGGTATGGCAAGGCGAAGCTTCATCCCTTCTATTAGCATGAAATCCGGGAAGTTCCCAAAACGTCAAATTTAATATTTTACTATTTTGTTGCTAGAAAGACCTTTTATGAAAGGCATTGGCATTGTAGTTGAATTATTTTAATAATGGTATTAGGTTAATATTCCATTCGTTCGCTTAAACTGGACATCCAATATCTTTAAATCAATTTATTGATTTTCTTAGACTACTTGCCCATATGTTGAGGTCTTTTTTTTTTTGATGTGGTGTCGCTAAAAGTAAAATTTGATTACGAGGCGAACGTAGTATTCATAATCAGTCCTTCTTCCTTACTAAAACTATATCTGAAGAACTTAGCAAGTAACATGTTGATTTCCAATAATCTCTAGTATAATGCTCTTATTTAAACTAATAAGCCACTTATTTCTCTTAAATAATTTATTTTACTAATTTACATGGAATTATGTATAAGCATTATGTAAAGCACATTTATAAAGATTTTCAAAGTAAGACCTCATTCTAAATGTTGAGTTAAGTTGTCAAACTTATTCAATAGACATATAAGATCCCACAAGTCATGTGTATATGCTACGATAATGATTATGATGCTATGAGAATAAGTGTACCAATGAGCCAAGATTGGCTAAATTCATGTTATGGACTACTATGTGCATTTAGCATTCATACCATATATTGCATGTTATATATGGACTTCGAGCTATAATCGGAGGTATGGGACTTATTTGCTCAAATAATTCTATATATGTATATAGTATAGATGGCCACATTTGGCAAATATGATGTCGTTCAGCTACCAAAAAGGATCACTATTGCCAACATTTGGTTGGGTATGTCATGTATTTGCAACGAAATATATGTATTCACTACATGCGATACTCAAGCATACCATGGATATTTGATCACTAGAAGGTTGATTGTTGACCATTATGGTTACTTAAGTTTTGATTACAGGAAGTATTTGTATACTCTTTTTGCTACTGTTACCTATGGTTTTAATTTCTACCTTACGTATTAGTACATGTTTATTCGTACTAACGTCCCATTGCCTGGGGATGCTGCATTTTATTTCATGTGTGCAGGTTCAAGTAGGGACTCTGATCGACCCCTCCACTAGGAGCCTAGTGCAGCTGTGAGTTGGTAAGCTCCACCTCTTCCTAGAGCTTTCACATGATGCTTATTTGTTTTGTACAATTGGGTATAGTCGGGGCCCTGTTCCTGCAGTAATAGTGGTTCTCTTAGAGGCTATTGTAGATATGTTATTTTGAGTTGTTTCTTTTGTGCTTTTCAATCTCCAGTCATATGATTGGCATGTATATATAGTGTCTGCCTGTACCTCTGTTATTGCAGCCTTATCGGCTAGCTTGTACTTTATCGTTTTGGTTTACCTATCTTGATGTATATGATTTGTTGTTGACCAGGACATGACCTAAATGGTCCAAACTTAGTTTTTCAGACGTTATGCTGTCCGATTTTCTTTTTTCCCCTAGTTTAGTTAACTAGTATGTTTAGTGGCTTACTCGGCCAATAATGATATCGAGTGTCAGTCACGCCTCCCCTCTTTTGGGGGCGTGAAAGGCACCATTTGTTTGATACTCATATTACAATTCTGTCCCCTGAATGATATTAATGTAGGTCTTTGTTGTTGATTGACCTTTCTGCAAAGTTGTTATGAACTTTAGAGATTGGGGTGAACCACTGGCATTCGGAGTTATCGATTCCCATCTATTTTGTTTAGGCTAGTATTTGTTTTGTACTCTAAATCGACTATACTGATCATGTATTTGTAAAAGCTTCGTAATCTTATTTTATGTATTGGATGATCGAATATTGACTTATGCCAATTCTTGGGATCAATTACAATATCATTTTCTTGGTCTTTTGATTTTTCCCCTTATTTGATAGCGTATTACTTTCTATGGTTGTCTTCAGCATGATAGTCCATTAACTACTATTTTGAGCTATGAGTTAAGCTTACCTACTGGTGGATTGTGGTAGGTGTCATTACAACCTGATTGGTTGGGGAGTGATATACAATCAAAAAGAAAATGATCATAAAATAACCATACGACTTTCTCATAATTTAGCGACAATAATGTAACATTACATAATGCTTATAAAATAAAAATAATAGTAACTAACACGAAAGAACCACATAAGTGCAACACATATACAAAAACTAGGATAATGGTCTGAATTGAATGCTAAAGGGTAAATATAGTAACTAGTAAGGTACTAATATTAATATTTAATATTTATATAGGGGTAAAGTAGTAAATTACTATAACCTTAACATGTTATCATTTACTCAATAGCCAAATATAAAAGAATTAAAACAAAATTAATAATTGGATTTTTTTTAATATATAAGATTATTATAAATTTATTAACCCAACAACAATTAATCAATAACATTATTCTCTACCTAATTAATTGATTAATTTAATTTTAGCGCACTCCTAAAATATTTCTTTAAAAAAATGCATTATTCACATTCCACATTATTTAAGAATTTTTTTTTAAAAAAAAAGGAAGAAAGGCTAAGAAGTGCATGATATTCCAAAATTATCCACAAAGACGTAAAATTACCACAAAGAGCATATTGTCACGGACCTAGAACTCACGCTAGAACTTCCGTGCAGCACTAGTCAATTTGCTCATGAATCTTGTAAGATTTTGCAAACACTAGCAAGCCTGTTGCCTACGATCACTAAGGGAGCACTAGATATTGAAAGACAAGAGAGAGCTTTTGAAGAAAGAAGACTTTGATTGCTTGGAAAATGTTTTACAGGGCTTGAGAGCTTATAACTTTGCTTAATGCTAACTGAATGCCAAGGAGGGGTATTTATACTACTCCACCTCCTAAATGGACGATTAAGATTAATTTGAACCTACGGCTAGGATTGATCCTCTAGAGTCTTCCTACAAAATATCTAAGATATTTACAAGTGCAAGACTTATCTACATAATTCTACATATCTCTGGAACCTTCCAGGTCTCTCTAGTCTTCTCTTCAATCCTCTGCACAATTCTAGAGAGTTTCGAAGCCCTCTAGAGCACGGCGGACACGTTCCTGCACTATTTTTGGAGCAGAATTTAGGCGGGACGTGTCACACTTCCCTACCTAATGATATGATGACCGTGGCAGATTGTTGCTGCTGTAAGAATTCATGCACCTTGTCCCGAAACTGTCACAAATCTTTGTATTTCTCCTAAGTGGCCTCTTTTGGTGATTGACCCTTCCAATGGACAAGGAACAATGTGATAGTTGGTTGTCCCCTCTTATCTTTCGCCTGGTAACCGATGATGGCCTCTATGTCCCGATCATGTGACGCAGTTATGGTAATGGGTGCCCTACTCGACTGTCCTCTACTTGGATCATCCTTATCCTTATGGTATGGCTTGAGGATGCTAGCATGGAAGACAGGATGAACCTTTAATAATGGTGCTAGCTCCAATCGATATGAGATCTTACCAACCTTGGCAAGGATCCTGAATATCCCCTCGTACTTGCGTACTAAGTTTGGGTTTATGCCCCTTAGTGCTTTGAACTACCTTGAATTGAACTTCACCATCACCAGGTCTTCGACTTTGTAGTTGGTGGGAAATCGCGTCCACTTCTTCATCTGCTTGGCCGCCTTGGCTAGGTGAGATTTGGCAGACTCCATTTGCTCCTCGAATACTTTAGCCAAATGATAAGCGCCCAAACTCTTTCCTTCTAATGTTGTCGGTAACGAGTGTGGAGTTTGAGGTTGTTGGCCTATAGCAAGCTCGAACGGTGTCCTCCCTGTGGATTCACTCCTATGTGAGTTATATGAAAATTGGGCCACATAAAGCAACTTGGCTTAGTCACTTTGGTGCAAGCTGACGAGTGCCTAAGGTAGCACTCCAACAGGGCATTAACTCGCTCGGTTTGGTTGTCAATTTGTGGATGCAAACTTGTGGAGAAATATAGCTCTATGCCAAGTATTTGTAATAGTTCCCTCCAAAAGTTCCCAGTAAAGCGCGGGTCACGATCACTTATAATGTGCCTCGACAGCCCTCAATATTTTGCTACATCTTAAAGAATAACTGAGTTGCTTCCTTAGTTGTGCATCTTGGTGTGGCAGGCAAAAATGTGGCATACTTGGAGAACCTGTCCACCACAACCATAATGGTGTCGTGTCCCTCGAACTTTGGTAAGCCAGTGATAAAGTCCATGGTAATGCTCTCCTACGGTCGCTCGGCTATCGGGAGTGGCTCCAAAAGGCCTCTGGGATGGCGTTGTTCTATCTTATCTTGTTGAAAAACAAAACAAGTTTGCACATAACATTCGATATCGTCCCGCATTCTTGTCCAATAGTAGATTGCCTCGATGAGAGCTCGCGTACGGTGCTGTCCTGGATGCCCAACCCATAACATATCATGGCTTTCTTTCATGATCTTTAGCCTTATGTTGCCATACTATGGCATGTAGACCCTCCTTCCAGTGGTGAGCAGGATACCATCTTCAATCTAGAAGCGTCGGGTCTGTCCTTGTGATGCCAACTCTATAAGCTTTTTTGCTTCCAGGTCATGTGACAAGCCCTCTTTGATGGATTCTCTAATATCGTAGTGGGTTGTTGTAATGGCAGCTAGCTCCGCTTTCCTACTCAAAGCATCGGTCACTATATTGCCCTTGCCTGGTTTGTACACCAGTTCGTAGTCGAACTCGGCTAGAAAGTCTTGCCACCTAGCCTGCTTGGGAGTAAGCTTCTTTTGTGATTAGAAATAACTGGTGGCGACATTATTGGTCTGGACCACAAACTTTGAGCCCAACAATTAATTCCTCAAGGTTCTAAGGCAATGTACAATGGCGGTTATCTCCTTCTCTTGCACAGTATACCGTCGTTCGGTCTCATTCAGCTTACAGCTTTCAAAAGCTATGGGGTGCTTATCTTGCATCAGCACACCCCCAATAGCGAAGTCTGAGGCATCCGTGTGTATTTTGAAAATCCTAGAGAAGTTGGGTAATGCAAGAAATGGCTCCTCGGATATGGCAGCTTTAAGGCTCTCAAATGCCTCCTGGAATTTCTTGCTCCAAACCCACGGCTTGTTCTTCTTTAGCAACTCGATGAGTGGAGCGACTGTGAAGGAGTAACCACCTATAAATCTCCAGTAGTAGTTCGCAAGCCCAAGAAATGTTCTTAGCTCCGTCACCTTGGTGGGCGTCTCCCACTCTACGATGGCTCACACTTTGGACTCGTCCATTTGAAGCTAGCCCTGACTATGATATGACCGAGGAAGTGCACTTTGTGCTGGGCGAACTCGCACTTCTCCCGCTTGACGTACAACTAGATCTCTAGTAAGACTTGGAAGACTTTCTGTAGATGCACTATGTGCTCCTCCAAGGTGTGGCTATATATCACAATGTCATCCAAGTATACTACTAGAAAGTCATCCAGGTAGGGGTGGAAGATCTTATTCATGAGGGTACAGAAGGTAACGGGTGTTTTGGTTAAATTCAAGGGCATTACCAACCACTCATACGATCCATACCTGGTGATACATATTGTCTTTGGCTCATCCCCCTCAGCTATGTGTACCTGGTAGTATCCTTTCTTGAGATCAATTTTAGAGATGTACTTTGCTTGCCCAAGTTTGTCGAATAAATCGACTATCAACGGGATCGAATATTTGTTCCTGATGGTCACCTTATTTAGCACCCAATATCTATGCAAAGGTACAGCGACCAATCCTTCTTTTCCTAAAACAGTACTGGGGCTCCATATGGTGCTTTGGATGGTTGGATATGGCCAGCTTCAAGGAGCTCCTTCAACTACTTCCTGAGCTCCTGTAATTCTGGTGGTGTAATGCAGTATGGTGGGTAGGCAGGTGGTCGGGTGCCTGGCTGCAACTCGATCTGGTGATCGACCTCCCATCTTGGAGGCAAGTGCCTAGGAAACTCTTTGGGCATGACGTCTTTATTCTCGTCAAGCACCTTTTCAATGCAGGGTGGTAGGGGTTCTGGGACACCATCGCTTTCACTCAACTTGCCACGGTGGCCAGGTAAGTGGGTCTTGATACCATTCATAAGCTGCATGGCCGATAGTTGGGTGACTCCTTCCGCCTTGGGCATCTCTACTAAAGGCACCATGCAGGACCCTTGCTTCTCCTGCCCAACCATCCTTTGAAGGTAGGGGTCTATCATGGTATGGCATTGGCAGAAGAACTCTTGCCCAAGTATAATATCAAAGATGTCCAAGGGGGCGATAGCAAAGCTATTCTTACCTTCCATCTACCTAAGTTGACGCTTATGCCATGTCCAACTCCGCATATCGATGTTGGTGGGGAATTAACCATCTTAAGACGCAAGCTGCTCGGACTGTAATTTAGCCCCAACGCTATTGATTTGGTCATGATGTTGGCTTCGGCTTCGGTGTCTACCATAGCACACACCTGCTTCCCATTCAGGGTCACATCCACGTACTATGTGGGGTAAGCCTTCTGCTTACTGGTTGTCTTGGTCGTAGTGGCACAGACCAAATTCATAGCCACTTGCGTGGTGCCCAAACTTGGACCTTGGTCTTGAGCCTCCTTCTTCCCGTAATACCATATGATGGCTCCAAGGTTTTTCATTAGGGGACACCTCGTATATCTGTGTGGACCTCAGTATATGTAGCAGCCTCTCTCCTTAGGTGGCTGGTCCTTCTTCTCGGCATAGGTCTGATGTACCAGCTTCCTAGGTGGGAGGGCTTCCTTGCCCTTGCCGCGATCTCCCCCACCTTTGGCATGGATACTTCTTGTCTCCTTAGCCTTACCTTTGCCCTGCTTAAAGTCCATCAGGGCTTCTGCCTCGATGATGGCCTCATCAAAGGTGGAAACTTGTCATTGCTCTAGTTCCGTACAGGCCCAACTCTGCAATCCGTCCATGAATAACATATCTTCTTCCGCGAGGTTGGGGATTTGAAGCATGAGAGTTATGAACTCCTTCATGTATGCCTTCATGCTACCTGTTTGCTTCAATTCCCTAAGCCTCCTTTTGACTTCATAGACGACATTGTTGGGGTAGAAGGTCTTCTTGAACTCCCACTTGAATTGTTCCCACGTGATGATAGTGCAGAGTCCCTTTCCTATCTCGGCATCCTTCCATTTCCACCATAGCATCGCCATCTCGGTCAAGTATATCATAGCCATGTTGATCTTCATATTATCACTGCTTACTTTGTTGCACTTGAAGTAGATCTCCAAGTGCCACAAGAAGTTTTCCACCTCTTGGACGTCATGGACGCCTTTAAAGATGGGTGGCTTGGGAGCCTCGATCCTAGCTTCCCGTTCTATGGCTGGGGTGGCATGTCTTCCCTGCTAGATGGCTTCCTCGAGCTCCTTTACCTTGGCGGTCATGGCTTCTAGCATGCCCATGAACTTTCACTCCAAGGCCTCGATCCTAGTCTCCAAGGAAGCGTGAGCTTCTTCCTCCGCTGCCCGCTGGTCATCAAGGTCCTTACGGATGTTATCATTTTCCTCAAGGGCAAATTCCTCCAAGGTCTTGAATTTGCCATCGATCTGATTCAAACGATGGCCCTGCAACTCTACGGCCTGGCCGACAGTCTCTACTCTAGCGATCCATTCCATCCCAGGAGTGATGTCTTTTGGCAACTCCTCTTGCTCATCATCACTTACTTCGGTGGTTGGAAGGGAAACAGCATTTCTTGGGGCAGGTTCAGTTGGTGCTTTCTCCACCTTCTTGGCGTTCTTCTTACCTTTGCTCTTTTTGGTAATGTTCGTCATGATTCGGCAGTGCTGGCAGCATAAAACTCTCCGCCACTTGCCATTATTTCCCTTGGTAGCCTAGCTCTGATACCACATTGTCACGGATCTAGAACTCACGCTAGAACTTCTGTGTGGCACTAGTCAGTTTGCTCATGAATTTTGCAAGATCTTGCAAACACTAGTAAGCATGTTGCTTATGATCGCTAAGGGAGCGCTAGATATTGAAAGACAAGAGAGAAATTTTTAAGAAAGAAGACTTTGACTGCTTGAAAAATTCTGTACAAGGCTTGAGAGCTTACAACTTTGCTTGATGCTAAATGAATGCTAAGGAGGGGTATTTATACTACTCCACCTCCTTAATGGACGACTAAGATTAATTTGATCCTATGGCTAGGATTGATCCTCTAGAGTCTTCCTACAAAATATCTAAGATATTTATAAGTGCAAGATTTATCCACATAATTCTACATGTCTCTGGAACCTTCCAGGTCACTCTAGTCTTCTCTTTAATCCTCTGCATAATTCTAGAGAGTTCTGGAGCCCTCAGAGCACGGCTGACACGTTTCTGTGCAGTAAAATTTAAGCGGGACGTGTCAATATTCTCCTGTACCGACGAGGCCCAAGCTCTATGTATATACCCCTCCACTCAGAAACCCTACTTCTCTTTGATCGCATTTCTGATCTCCTACCGAAGCACACTTGGTAAACCTCTTCCCTTTCTTTGTCACTTTGTTTTGTTGCTATCAAATGTTGTTGAGAGTTACAATACAAAAATAATAATATGATAATTAGATCAAAAATTTTAAAATTTAGAATTTAGTCGTGTTATATCTTATGGTCAACGAATTGTGTAAGAAGATGTAGCTCAACTCTAACAGTCATCGTAAATTTACTTTAAAATAAAGGAATATTTAAAAACAAATTTGTTAGTTGTCGTGTTTCCAAAAAGAAAAGATAACAACAAATGATATGCTATCACGCAACTTTTAACTTTGAGTCTGAGTTGTGTGTGATTATTTTTATAGTAATCCACTCATGTAGAATACCTTCTATCATATTTATCGACCTGGTAACTTCATTTTTCATTTTTTTCATCTAGACTATAATGTTGACATAATAAAATATGATAATTTTGTTTAGAAAAAACTATGTGATATGCTAATAAAGAAATTAAAAAGATCGAACATAATATTACAAATATTTTCATTTTGAAGAAGCAATTTAATTGATATAGGGATTTCAAATTTTGTGCGAGCTATAACATTCCACATTTGGACTATTCGAAATTTCAAGTTCCATTTCAATTTAGTATTAAAAATTTCATTTACATAATTTGGTATTGATATGTTCTTATATTTGGTTTTTTTTTTCAATTTTTTGTTAAAATTTCACTTATATAATTTAGTTTGACGTATTTTAACGGGATGTTTCTTCAATGTTTGATGAATATACATGGAATATATAATCTTAAAAATGATTACTTATGTTTAAGTTTTAAAAGGTTTGCAGACCTTATAATTGGGAAAAGAGATTAAATAATTACGATTCTTCATTTTAAAAATATAAAACAGGTAATTAGAAAAAAAATCTAACAAAAATTATAATAAAATAAAATGATGGATAAAGATCATTTATTAAAAACTAACATGGCTAATTTATTGAGATATTTAAGGCCAAATAGTTATTTTCTTTATGTAATTAAATTATTTAAACATTCAATTCAATTTGTTTATTTAAGCACTAGTGGTGAAGGCTCGTCCTAGCACGAGCCCAATATAAATTATTTTTTAGTTTCAATTTATGAAATATCGATAAATTTTTTTATATATTTTTGAAGATATTGTAAAATTATAATTGAAGAAACTAAAGAAATATTATGAAATCATTGAAGCAGACACGTCAATACACAACTATTTTGAAAAGATTAAATTAAAAAGCCCACAAATTAATTTTTGTTGGCTCATCGGAAGTCACAATACAAATTATTTCTTTGTCTCGATTTATGTGATTTCGATAGATTTTTCGTATATATTTTTAAAGATATCGTAAAATTATAATTGAAACAGCTAATGAAATATTATGAAGTCGTTAAAGTAGACATATCTACATAGCTGCCCTGAAAAGATTAAATTAAAAAGCCCACAAATTATTTTTGTTGGCTCACTGGAGGCTGCAATATAAATTACTTTTTAGTCTTGATTTATGGAACATCGATAGATTTTTTATCTATATTTTTGAAGATATTGTAAAATTATAACTGAAGCAGCTAAAGAAATATTATGAAATAATTTAAGCAAACACTTCAATATGTAGTTGTCTTGAAAAGATTAAATTAAAAAGCCCACAAAATAATTTTTATTGATCCCATATAATAAAGGCGAAGAAGCAGGCAACTGAAGCAGGCAGGACAATCGAAAATTGTTCAAGCAGACAGCTGCGATGGAAAGCTGTTGCCTTATTTTCTTATATTTAAGTAATAATTAATAGTTAATTTTTTTAAGTAGTAATAGCATTTTTATAAAGTTAAAACTGTCCTTTTTTAGTTTACTTTAAAAATGCATATTCAATTTAATATTTAAAATGAGAATTAATTATTAAACTAAACTACCTACCATTTTTTAGGCATTGAGTTGGATTTTTTTTCTCAAAATTTCAAATCGTAACTTGTGTTTTACTTTGTAGAGAAGTAAAGTAGCAATAAAAATATTTTACTTTTTTAAAAAACAAAATTGATGTTCTACAATTGTCTTTTTCCTTTAAATATGAAATTGCCTAATGTAAACTGTGATACAATTAATAATAAAATGATTTCATTTTTAATTTTTTTTAAAAGAAATTGTGTTATGTTTTTTTGATGCATGATATAGTTGGGTGATTTAAAGTTGATATTGTTGCCATCATTTTGATTGATTTAACTCATAACTACTCTAATAAGAATTTTAATTTCGTTCAACAAATTAATAATTTTTATGCTATTTCAAATTATTAATTTATAACATCGACTATTATTAATTCTATTTTTATACTGAGTTTTTTTCCTTAAATTTGAGTGGCTTGACATATATATACATTAATATATCTTTTTGGTTACATGTTTTGCCACTTTTTACTTCGTGATCTGTTGGTAATTTTTTCAGTTTTTTTTTTATTTTGTAAATAGTTTTTTCTCATCTTAAATAATTTGACATTATATTCATTAATGTATTTTTTAGTTAACTGTTTTTACTTTTTGGTCATTGGTATATGTTCTGTCGTAAATAGTTTATTTTAATATTTTATATGTTTTTTTAATTTTTGATCAATCACTGTTATAATGAGCCTTAATTTAAAACAGCCAAGTGGCTAGATATTAGGTTTCCACTTGGAACGGTTTATTTTTTTTTAAAAAAATGAACTTAATTAACATTATTTTTAATTTAATATAAATATAAAAATTTCCAACTTTCATGATTTAGAAAGTTTCATATTTCGTGGCAAGTTTGTTAATTATGACTATGTATTGTACTGCTTACGTAATTTTAAATAAATAATTATTTTTTAATAAATAATAAAATATTTTTATTAAAAACTATTATGATCTATTAATTTTTATGAAATTTTTTAAATATATAATAATGCTATGAGTTGTGTGTTGGTAGCCTCTTAATAAATATTAAAATATGAAAAAAATAATTATTAGATCTTACATACATATACCTTGTTAGATCTTCTTATAGATAACTAACATGTTTGTCACATATTTTTTAACACAACAATTAAAAAAAAATTATTTTTAAAGCAATTGGCTAAAACTTGAAAAAAAAATTAGAATTTATGTATTTTAAAACTCCTTTTTTTAAAATATATTTAATTGAATATGGTGTAGTATTAACTATTTTTTATAGCAATATTGATGCTTTGTACACATAAACTGTGTTGAAGTTCATTATCATATATTTTAGACATGCCAATGAAAAAAAAAATATGTATTCCACATCCTAAAAGATTGATATAAAATAGTTATGTTTCTGTCTATAGGCTAATGGCATACATATACAGTAGTTGAAGTTCAAAGGGGTCCAAAAGTTGGACGAATTCTTTTTCAACAATAAATAAGGCACAAAAACATAGAAGAACAATTTATTCTTTACTTTTAGAAAGGTAATAGTACTTTCTTTCTTTTTTTCTTTTTTTGTCTAATTCAAAAGATTGAATTAGATTTAATTTGTTTCGATTTTCTTTTAAAAAAATTAATCACATAGTTACATTTTGAAGTTTGTTATCAATCAAAGATTTATATGAGATTTGAGTTGTTTTGATTAATAATATAGATAAAATAAAAACTAAAATAAAATAGGATATATGTGATCACAAAATTGAATTGAGGAAGTACAAAATTTTCACATTGATATATTTCAAAAACTTTCTGTCACACCCCTCACTGGGGTCGTGACCAGTGCCCGATAAGGGCACGTAATCACCTACCAAGCTGAATTTCTTTATAATCACAACCTAGAATTCTACCAAAATTTCGGCAGAGTTTCCTCTGTTTTATTGACTAACCTCACCTGCAGTAGCTCCCAGAATA
>JAOTQR010000079.1:6597300-6618179 GCA_025774065.1 Solanum ossicruentum
CTTCAACTGTTAGATTCTTTTAGTGGAACCTTAAATCAGCCCGACAGACTCAAAAGGAAACAAAACAGCAAAAGGCTAAGTCACGGCTAAATGTTATAGTCGTGCACCCATGCGTTGCACCAATTTGAAATCTTGTGAATCATTACTCATAATTGTTGTTAATATGTTATCTAATTAAAAGATTTTATTAATTATTATATTAATATATTTAAATTATATTTATATTTTAAAAAAGTTAATTTGTAAATTTATTGAAAATTACAATAAAAAATTCAAAATACATAAGATATGCTGGACATCAACGTATTATAATAATATACGGTTCATATGTGTCAATCCTAATTAACACTAACCCAAGAGAGTCACACATTGATGTTATAATCTTGCACACCTATATTACATTTATTTGACATTTCTGAATAATTATTTATATTTATTATTAATATTATCTCTACTTAAGACTTCAATTACACTGTCATTATTGAATAAATTATTATTATGAACACATTACATTTTTCTTTTATCACAAACTACTTTGTTTTTAAGAAACATTATTATGAAAATGTCTTTTAGTCTTAGCTAAGTAATTCCACTAACTATTATATTTAAATAAATTTTAATTGTTATTTAACTAATTTTTAAACATATAAATTTAAATACATCAATAATGACAGTTAAAGCTAAAAATTATATTCTTATTTTTTCCTTTAAAGAAAAACACACACGCTATATGAATTCATCAATCATTGAACAATCATATGTAATTTTATTCGCTATATTCAAAGAATCTTCAATTATACATTTTGAAATCTATACTTACTTCAATGAACTAAATTTCGTGTTACTGAGTAATTATTATAACTTTAACTAAAGAAATATTTACTTTTATTTTTTTATGAATTTTAATTGTCTTCTTCAATAGAAAGCTCTAGGTTAAATAAAAAATAGACTATATTTCTAAACTGTATATTCCAATTACGTACTATTTTATTTTTGGGGAAAGGCATAAACTCCCTCCTAAAGTTGTCCCGAAAAATCATTTATACACTTTAACTATCTGTGTGACCTATTACACACCTATACAACTTAAAAGTGGATTATTTTAACCCTTCTGACCCCCAAGCCCCAGGTACGTTACAACCCACATCTGATAGCGTGTCGTGAGAGTAATATAATCGATTTTTTGTTTTTTAATTGAAATTATCCCTTTTTAAAATGAACAGACCCACCCGACCCAAATTTCTCCGTTCCAAAATCGTTAGAACCCTACTTCTCCAACCAAATTCGATTCAAGCCCCAAATTGAAGAGAATCAAAGGTAATTTCTTATCCCTTTCTCTCTTTTTTATAGTAATCTCTTTTCCACTTTGATCTCTTTCTCTCATTTTTCGTTATAAATTTCCTCTTTTTCCGGATTGTGACTTGATTTTTTTTAAAAAAAATTAAGCTTGTAACACCCGGTGAATTGACCAAACTATCCCTAGAATTGACCTTGTGAGTAATGCATCTTCTCTTGCTCAGTTTTCAAATCCGAGACCAGATTTGCGATTAGTGCAAAAAACTGAGTCAGAAAATGGTCTCGACTCGATTTTTACGCGACTGAGTCAAATAATTTTTTTTCAAAAAAATTTCAAAATAGTGAGCTTTCCTCGCCCCTTCTGCAACGCGGTAAGGATGCTGAATAACACTTTTTTTCCAAAAATTCGACGAAGGTTGAAAATCTATGAAATATTGAATTTCAACACTGGTGCGCGACGTGCACTAGTACAAAAATGGACTTTTTCTGCTTTTAATTGGGAAGGGTAGTATCGGCCTTTCTCACACTCCATAATCCTAAATTATTCGATTTTAAGCTTAAATTAAGTCCTAAATGCTTATTTTCATCCATTCATATGTTCAAAACAAGAAAACCCTCTCAAGAAACTCACGCCAAGAAAAATCAAGATAGTAATAGGGCTCAAGAATTCCTTCCAATTCTCCAAGAATTCTTTCTCAGGTATGTAAGGTCACCCTAAAACTATTATTTTGAGAATATTGTAAAAATTCTAAGTTAGTTTTCAACCAAGAACTTTCAAGTTCGAATTGAGGTTAAATTCATGTAAATTTTGTGAAGTATGTTAATTTCCATGGTATGTGTAGATTATTGACGAATATTTTGATTCTTGATTTCTATATTATTTAATTAAAGTATTGTTATCGAGGTTATACTCAGGTATGAACAAGATTCATTGTTGTTGAGGTTTCTTGCAAATCTTGTTACTATTTCAAGAAAATAAAGACTAGTATGAGTACCTTTTAAGCTAAGTTTTAAGAAGTATTTCAAGCTTGGTATTTGAAAGATAGTTGAGTAATAAAGTTATGTTTTGAGACACTTGTAACAAGAGTATTTTCAGATAAAGAAAAGTTTAAGATAAGTTGAGAAAAGCTTAAGAAAAGATAAAGCTGGGCTAAGTCCCCAAAAGATCAGATTTTGAGAATTCATATTCTTTACAGCTATAAGATATATAAAAGTGTTTTGGGAGTAGTATTGAGCACCAATATAAGCAAGAGTAGAATAAATTACTCGAACTCATAAGCTATGTAGCCAGTAAAGGATAGGATTGTACCAAGGTACATTCCTTATTAGCCACTAAGATGGCCAAGTTTTGGGATGGATCCACTCCCCTAGTTCTTCATCCCCTACCCCGGCAAAGTATGGGACGGCTCTGGTAGCATGGGCAAGAAGTTGTATCATCACAAATCTCATAGTGATAGTTGTCGGTTAGAGAAACTCCCCAAGAAGTAGTCTATAATTTTATACACTAAGATTTAGTATTTCTTTCTTAAAGTATTTCTTTATTTATGATGCATATTTAGTTGAGTTGAGCAAAGTTTTTTAGCACCATATTTTACATATAATTTAGCTATGCTCATTTATGTGTTAACGTAAGTGTTTCTTTTATGTTGAGTTGCACTTTTGACAAGTTTAAGAATGTAAATATATTTCATATGCATGATATATTTTGTTAGTTAACCTATCTCCAGGTTCAGTTTTAAAGTAAGTATTCTATCTTAAGTACTTTTTGGTCATCTTACATATCGTATATTTCACGTACTGATGCCTTTGGTGCTGCATCATATCATGATGCAGATGCAGGTGTCTTTGTTGGCAAATGCTTAGTAGGACAGTCCTCATTAGCGTTCAGTGAGGCTTCTTAGCATCCAGAGGAGCTCGGAAGTTTCATTTAATTATATTTGTTGTTGTTGAGGTACTTATGAGCCTTCTTCGGTGCCTTATTTCAGAGTCAGTATTTTAGAGGCTTTGTAGACTATAAAGATATTGCATTAAGTTATTACTTCGAAAGATGTTTAGTCAAGTTGTGTACCTTACTATTTTATTTGAAGATTCATAAACTTCGAGCCTATTCTAGTCCATTTCTCTATTATGGTCTTCCACCGAGTAAGTTAGTCAGGTCAAGTGGTTCACTTGGGACCAGAAATGGTTTTCGAGTGCCGGCCACATCTAGGGTGTAGGCTCGGGGCGTGACAACGATACTATTAATTGCTTGAGTAAGCTTGACTAGGTTGTGCATGCAATAGGAAAACCATGAATTACAAGAGTTGCGATGCAAACATGGATTTGTTGTCATTGTTGACCTCTTGGACCCTAAGAAATCCTAGTAGAAGATATTAGAGTTGTCCTTACTATAGGGTAAGTTAATTCCCTTTGTTTCAAATTTTATCTTCAAGTCTCTTATTCATCTTCAAGAATCATAAATTGAGTTCAATTTAGATTCTAGATCGTGCGATTTTTGGCTTTGGAAGGATGAGTACATTGATCCAAGATCAAAATTTGTTATCCCTAAGTTGTTGGGAAGGATTGGTGAGCTTCAGCAAAGAGTTGAAGCTTCTGGAAAAGGTGAAGCTTTCGAAAAGGTTAACAAGGAACTGTACTAGGTCGACCAATTCTATGGAAAGAAAAATAGATATGAACAAGATAGAGTCAAAGCTGGACAATTTTGATGATAAATTGAAGAGGATGAAAATAATTGAGAAGAAATGGAAAATTTTCACTTCCCGAGCCTACACTCTAGACGTGGCCGGCACTCGGAAACCATTTCTGGTCCTAAGCGAACCACTTGGTCTAGCTACTTACTCAATGGAAGACTTAACAATTGTAAAAAATTTATTAAAATAACAAGCTAACTCATGATTTGTCTGCATAAACTGAATGTAACAGTCCACCAGTAACAAATGGAAATAACTAAAGCTAGAATACTGACATGTAGTCTATGGAACCTCTACTATAACTGTCTGAAAGGGATAGCTGGGGCAGGCCCCAATGTAGCTAGAACTGAAATAAAGTCTAAAATAAATAACATGAACCAAAGAGCCTCGGACTGAGAGGAAGCCTCACCATTTTCTGGAAGCTATCAAGAAAATGAAGCGGCTGCTGAGCAACTATGTCACCTACGTTTGCATCATAAAACGATGCAGGTCTTAAGGACATCAGTACGTGGTATGTACGATTTATAAGATGGCCAAAACAGTAACTTAAAATATCATGATATTTCTCAAAAGACATAAACATAACTCATAATGAAGTAACAATAATAATAAATGTTTTGTATGCTGAAAGTAGCATGCTGAAAACTAGTAAGAAAATATATTTTCTTAGCTTGGGGAGTTTTTCTAACCTACAACCACCACTATGAGCTTCGTGGTGATACAGCGTCTATCCCACACTGCCAGAGCCGTCCCGTACTTTGCTGGGGTAGGGGATAAAGAACTAGGGGAGTGAATCCATCCCAAAATTGGGTCATCTCAGTGGCTAATGAGGAAGGTAGCATGGTACAATCTTATCCTATGCTGGCTACATAGTTTATGAGTTCGAGTAATTAATTATACTCTCACCAATATTGGTGCTCAATACTACTCCCAAAATGGTCTTTATATAGCTCATACTTACATACTTGGAATTTTTAAAATCTGGTTTACTCGGGGACTTAACCCAACTTACTACTTAGCTTTCTCAACTGAGATCTTTAACTTTACTAGAACTAGTATCTTTTACGTATTTTCAAACATGATAGGTTACTCAACTAAAGTGGCAAGAAATCTTCAAGAAAATACTCTTTAACTTGATTCAAACTATACATATGCTAGTTTTTCTTTTCTTGAAATAAATTCAAGATTTTCAACAATACATCATTTATAGTAATTATTGTACAATCATGCAACTTTATACTAAATTCAGTAAAAGACATGATTTCATATAAAAAGGAGTGCATAAACCAACATCTGGGTGGAATTTACCAATACGGGATGAAAATTCTTGATCTTACGGTTCAACTAGGAACGTGTATGAAATTGGGGATTTTGAAATCCCAAAATAATAATAATCTAGACTTTTGAAAGGCCTCACATACCTAGGAATGACTTCTTGAGCAATTGGTAAGAATCCCTAAGCCCTACTATCATTCTTGAATTTCTTGTACACGAGCTCTTGAGAGGGTTTTCTTGTTTTAAGAGAATGAAAGAGTAAAAAAATGTGTTTTGGACTAAATATGATTTAAAACTACTTAGTTTAGGATTATGGAGTGTGAAAAAGGTTGGAATTGCCCCTCCCCATTAAAAGAAGAAAATCAACCTCCATTTGCATTAGTGTATAATGCGCACTAAGTTAAAATGGCCAATTTTTCGCGAACTTTCTAGTTTCGTCAAATTTTTGAAAAAAAAAAAAACCAAGTGTGGTTGCACGTCCTTAGCACGTTGCGAAAGGGATGGGAAACCTCACTATTTTGAATTTTTTGGAAAAAAATAATTTGAATGTTTTCTTGTTAAAGTCGAGTCGAGACCATTTTTCGACTCAACTTTTCACACTGATCGCAAATCTAGTCTCAGATTTGCAATCGGGGAATGGGAAGTCACATTACTCGCAAGGTCAATTCTAGAGGTATTTTCATCTTGTTACCGGGTGTTACAATATATCTCCCTTGGGATCATTCATCCTTGAATGATAACGATACAAACAAAACTAGCTCAAAACACGTGGCTTTCGAACTTAACAAACATAAATCTTCAAGGTGAATTATGGGAGTTTACCTTCAAGATATTCATCTAGGCCAATGAACAAGTGTGGATACTTAGCCTTCATATCTTCCTCTTCCTCCCATGTATCTTCCTCCACGAATTGATTCCACCACAAAACCTTGACCAAAGCGATCTCCTTGGTCCTCAATTTACGAACTTGCTGGTCAAATGTTTGTACCACAATCTCTTCATATAACAAATTGTCCTTAATCCCAACACTTCCAACCAGGACAACTAGAGAGGGATCTCCCAAACACTTCTTAAGCATGGAAACATGAAATACAGGATGTATAGCACTTAATTTTGTTTGTAACTCTAACTCATAAGCAACGCCACCCACTCTTCTCAGGATCTGATAAGGCCCAATATATCGTGGACTGAGCTTGCCCTTCTTCTCAAATCTCATAACTCCCTTCATTGGAGATACCTTTAAGTACACCCAATCACCTACCTCAAACTCTAAGTTTCTTCTTCTAGCATCCGTGTAGGACTTTTGTCGGCTTTGAGCTGTCTTGAGCCTCTCCTGGATAACCTTCACTTTTTCCATAGCCTGATGGACTAGATCAGGTCCTATCAATCCTGCCTTACCAACTTCAAACCACCCTATGGGTGATCTACACCTCCTCCTACAAAGGGCCTCATACGGTGCCATCTATATGCTGGCCGGAAAGCTATTATTATAAGAAAACTCAATCAAGAGAAAATGATCATCCCAGTTACCTTTAAGTCTATCATGCATGCCCTCAACATACCTTCCAAGGTCTGTATAGTTCGCTTTGCTTGCCCATTTGTCTGTGGATGGAAAGTTGTGCTACGAGTCACCTTCATACCAAGCCCCTTCTGAAATGACTTCCAAAACTGTGTTGTAAACTGAGCTCCTATGTCTAAAATAATGGATATATGGACCCTTTGCAGTCTAACAATCTCCTTAAGATAGAGTTTGGCATAATCCTCAGTTGTATCAACCGTCTTGACAAGTAGAAAGTGAGCTGACTTGGTCATTCTATCTACTATGACCCATATTGAATCATGTTGTCTATGGGATCGAGGTAAGCCTATTATAAAGTCCATATTAATCATCTCCCATTTCCATTCCAGAATCTCTATGTTCTGGACTACACCACAAGGCCTCTGGTGCTCAACCTTAACTTGCTGGCAATTTGGGCATCTAGACAAAAACTCTGCAATGTACTTCTTTATTCCACCCCACCAATAGACTTCTCGCAAACCTCTATACATCTTCATTCGACCATGGTGGATAGAGTATCTGGCATTATGAGACTCCGCCAAGCTCATATCTCTAAGGTCGTCAACACTTGGCACACATAATTTGCCTTGGTACCTCAGGACACCATCTCCCCCTTTTGAGAACAGTACTACTTTCTGCTTCTGAACATCTGCTTTCAATTGGTGAAGGATGGGGTCCCTGTTTAGCTTTTCTTTCACTTCTTCCACGAAAGATGAATCTGACCCATTTTTGACAATAGCCCCCACCTTCGTCAGAATCTTCAATCTGCACCCCCAAACAGGTTAGTCTATGAACCTCCTTAGCTAACTCTTTCTTTTCACCCGCAACATAATTTATGCTCCCCATGGTCACCCTGCTAAGCGCATCAGCAATTACATTAGCTTTACCTGGATGATAAAGGATATTTATATTATAGTCTTTCAGCAGCTTTACTATCTCCTCTGTTTCAAATTCAGCTCGTTTTGGCCAAATACATACTGCAAGCTCTTGTGGTTCATGAATACATCCATGTGTCCACCATATAGATAGTGTCTCCAGATCTTTAGAGCAAACACCACTGCAGCAAGCTCAAGATTATGAGTCGGGTAATTCTTTTCATGAATCTTAAGATGTCTGGAGGCATACACTATTACCTTGCCTCTCTACATTGATACACAACCCAAGCCAATTCTGGAAGCATCACAATATACTATGAAATCATCAACTCCATTTGGTAGGGATAAAACTAGGGCTATGGTCATCCTAGTCTTCAACTCTTGGAAACTCTTCTCACAAGCTTATGACCATTCAATCTTAGTCTTCTTCTGAGTCAGCTTAGTCAAAGGAGCTCCGATAGAAGAAAACCCTTCTACAAATTATCTATAGTACCCTGCCAAACCTAAGAAATTCCATATCTTTGTGGGAGTTATGGGCCTTGGCCAATTTTTTTACTGCCTCAATCTTTTGGGAATCAACTTAGATACCCTCACCAGACACAATGTGCCCCAAAAACGCCATAAATGTTAACTAGAACTCATACTTAGAAACTTTAGCATATAGTTATGATCCTTAAGGGTCTAAAGGATAACTCTAGGATGGTCTGCATGCTCTTCCTTATTACGGGAGTAGATTAGGATATCGTCTATGAACACAATAATGAGCATATCTAGGAACGACCTCAACACCCGGTTCATAAGATCCATGAAAGTTGCTGGTGCATTCTTCAGCCCGAAGGACATGAATAAAAACTCATAATGACCATACCGGGTTCTAAAAGTTGTCTTAGGAATGTCTCTCTCTAACCTTAAGCTGATGATACCTAGATCTGCGATCTATCTTGAAAGAATAGGTAGCACCCTGAAGTTGGTCGAATAAGTCATCAATCTGGGAAGAGTGTACTTGTTCTTAATGGTGAACTTGTTCAACTGATGATAATCTATGCATAGCCGTAGAGAACCTTCCTTTTTACACACGAAAAGGACGGGAGCACCCCAAGTTGAGACATTTGGTCTAATGAAACCCTTATCTAAGAGATCTTTCAGTTGTAACTTTAACCCTTTTAGCTCCGAAGGAGCCATAAGTTATGGAGGGATGGATATAGGCTGAGTATCTGGAAGTGTCTCTATCCCAAAGACTATCTCCCTGTTAGGAGGGACTCCGGGAAAATCCTAAGGAAAGACTTCTAGGAACTGATTCACCACTAGGACTGACTGAAGAGATGGTGTCTCGGCAAGAGAGTCCTAAACTCTGATTAGATGGTATACACACCCTTTGGAAATTAACTTTCTGGCTTTAAGATATGAGACAAACTGACCCTTAGGAAATACTGAGCTACCCCTCCACTCTAAAACTAGGTCATTAGGAAATTGAAATTTGACTACCCTGGTTCTGCAATCTATGGAGGCATACCCAGTATGAAGCCAATCCATGCCTAGGATATCAAACTCTACCATGTTTAATTGCACCAATCAGCTACAATTGTCTTATGATAAACGAAGACTGGACAAACCCTATAGATTCTTTGGGCTAAAATAGACTCTCCTTCGTCAGAATCTTCAATCTGCACCCCCCAAATGGGCTAGTCTATGAACCTCCTTAGCTAACTCTTTCTTTTCACCCCCAACATAAGTTGTGTTCCCTATGGTTACCCTGCTAAGAGCATTAACAATTACATTAGCTTTTACCTGGATGATAGAGGATACTTATATTATAGTCTTTTAGCAGCTCAAACCATCTCCTCTATCTCAAATTCAGCTCATTCTAGCCAAATAAATACTGCAAGATCTTGTGGCCCATGAATATATCTACGTGTACACTATATAGATAGTGTCTCCAGATCTTCAACGCAAACACCACTGCAGCAAGCTCAAGATCATGAGTCGGGTAATTCTTTTCACGAATCTTAAGATGTCTAGTGGCATACGCTATCACCTTGCCTCTCTACATTGACACACAACCCAAGCCAACTCTGGAAGCATCACAATATACTATGAAATCATCAACTCCATCTGGTAGGGATAAAACTAGGGCTATGGTCAGCCTAGTCTTTAACTTTTGGAAACTCCTTCTCACAAGCTTATGACTATTCAAACTTAGTCTTCTTCTGAGTCAGCTTAGTCAAGGGAGCTGAGATAGAAGAATACCCTTCTACAAATTGTCAGTGGTACCCCGCCAAGCCCAAGAAACTCCATATCTTTGTAGGAGTTGTGGGCCTTGGCCAATTTTTTACTGGCTCAATCTTTTGGGAATCAACTTGGATACCCTCACCAGACACAATGTGCCCCCAAAAACGCCACAGATATCAACTAGAACTCACACTTAGAATATTGAGCATATAGCTATGATCCTTAAGGGTCTGAAGGATAACTCTAAGATGGACTGCATACTCTTCCATACTACGGGAGTAGATTAGGATATCATCTATGAACACAATAACGAACATATCTAGGAACGGCCTCAACACCATGTTCATAAGATCCATGAAAGTTGTTGGTGCATTCTTCAGCCCGAAGGACATGAACAAAAACTCATAATGACCACAACGGGTTCTAAAAATTGTCTTAGGAATGTCTCTCTCTCAAACCTTGAGCTGATGATACCCAGATCTGAGATCAATCTTGGAAAAATAGGTAGCACCATAAAGTTGGTCGAATAAGTCATCAATTTTGGGAAGAGTATCTTGTTCTTAATGGTGACCTTGTTCAACTAACGGTAATCTATGTATAGCCATAGAGAACCGTCCTTTTTACGCACGAAAAAGACTGGAGCACCCTAAGGTGAGAGGTTTGGTCTAATGAAACCCTTATCTAAGAGATCTTTCAGCTGTAACTTTGACTTTTTTAGCTCTGAAGGAGCCATAAGGTATAGAGGGATAGATATAGGCTGAGTATCTGGAAGAGTGTCTATCCCAAAGACTATCTCACTATCAGGAGGGACTCCGAGAAGATCCTCATGAAAGACTTCTAGGAACTCATTTACCACTAGGACTGATTGAAGAGATGGTGCCTCGGCAAAAGAGTCCTAAACTCTGATTAGGTGGTATACACATCCTTTGGAAATTAAATTTCTGCTTTAAGATATGAGATAAACTGACCCTTAGGAAATACTAAGCTACCCCTCCACTCTAAAACTGGCTCATTAGGAAACTAAAATTTGACTGCCCTGGTTCTACAATCTATAGAGGCATACCCAGTATGAAGCCAATCCATGCCTAGGATATCAAACTCTACCATGTTTAATTCCACCAAATCAGCTACAATTTTCTTGTGATAAATGAAGACTGGACAAGCCCTATAGATTTCTTGGGCTAAAATAGACTCTCCAATAGGAGTAAAAACACTGAAAGGCTCAAGAAGACATCCTGTATTGACCCCAAACTTCAAAGCTACATATAGAGTTACAAAAAACAATGTGGCTCCTAGTCTAAATAATGCATATGCATCATGAGTAAAAATTTTGAGCATACCCATAACCACATTTGGTGAGTTCTCCTGCTCCTGTCTGGTGTCCATGGCATACAAACGGTTTGTGCCCCTGCTTATCCCTGCTGCAGTGCACTTGTAAGGGGGCTTACCCTATGGTGCTGAAGAAACTGTCTTTGATCTGCTATCTCTCATATTCTGCTTCCCCATAGGGCAATCCTTTAAGTAGTTCCCCACCTGACCTCATTTGAAACATCCACTCGTTGATATAAGGCACTCTCCGGGATGAGACCTACCACACTTACCACAAGTAGGATAACGGATTGATCCTTGACCTACGTTACCCTGTAATTGGATGCTCAGAAACCTGTGGTGCTTTGATCCCTGATCATTCATAACCCTCAGTGCAGGTGCACTAGTAGATGACGGTGCTAGTCTGACTGTCTTAGGCTGGAAATATAAGTGACCTCCACCTTTAGTCCCTCTCTTGCTTGTCTCCTTGCCGGAGGTCTTGGCCCTCTTGCTCCTGAAATCCTCCTTATCCTGCATCTTCTCCTCCTCTACCTACTGAACATATGTTATCAAACGGGTTATATCTATATACCCAATCAATATCACATTCTTGCCCTCTCTTTTAGTCATTCAAGAGAGCTCGAACACAATGAGATCCATCCTATATGCATATCTGCCACCATAGCTAGAGCATAATAGGACAGTAGAGTAAACTTGACGTTGTATTCCCCTACACTCATATTCTCCTACTTCAAATTCAGAAATTCCCTTACCTTACTCTGCCTCATCTCCAAGGGAAAGTACTATCCCAAAAACGACCCCTCAAACACCGCCCAACTAATAGCTGGCGCCCCATCTGCCTTGCTTCCTTTCTACTGATCAAACCAGAGTCTAGATGCCCCTTTCAACTAGTAGGCATCCAACTCAACCCGCTCAACATCACCTATGCGCATCACTTGAAACACCTTCTAGAGTTCCTCAATAAAGTTCTCAGGATCCTCTTTCACATTGGATCCCGTGAATTCTAGTGGATTTATCCTCAAAAACTCCCTAACTTTGGTGGTATCTGACCCATCATTTCTGCCATCTACCTGGTGACCTCCCTGAGTAGTGATCTCCTAGAGCCAAAGTTTGGATGGCCAGGCAAAGCTCAACATTAGAGATGTTTGCTTGCTGTCGCTGCTCCACAGGCACAGCTAGACCCCTAGGTTCCTCAGTAATTCAGCCAAGCTAGTTTACATTGCTCCATTATGCGTCCTCTACCCCTTACTGGTCTATTAGCTCTGCAAGGAGGCATGATCTAAAACATACTGTGTGAACGCACGAGTTAGAAGGAACTTCACAGAGATATACTCTGAAGTACGAGACAAAGAGTAACAATTAATGATGATACTTCCTAATGTCCCGTAGCCTCCCTATTATAGAGGTGGCGCGCTTCATACTAATAATACGGACTCTACTAGACAGGGTTCCATAATCTCCCTAGGACTCTTGAACTTTGTACTCTGATACCAAGTTTGTCACGCCCCGAGCCCACACCCTAGACGTGTCCGACACTCGAAAACCATTTTTGGTCCTAAGAGAACCACTTGGCTTGGCTACTTACTCACCAGAAGACTTAACAATAGTGGAAAAGCTATTAAAATAACAAGCTAACTCATGAATTGTCTGCATAAACTAACTGTAACAGTCCACTAGCAACAACGAAAATAACTAAAGCTAGAATGTTGACATGTAGTCTATGGAACCTCTACTATAACTGTCTGAGAGGAGGCCTCACCACTATCTGGAAGCTATCAAGTTCTCTATGAAATGGCTGCTAAGAAACTCTGTCACCTACGTCTATATCATAAGACGATGCAGGTCCTAAGGACGTCAATATGCGATATGTACGGTATGTAAGATGGTCAAAATAGTAACTCAGAATATCAAGATATTTCCTAAAAGACATAAACATAACTCATAATGAAGTAACAATAATAAATGCTTAGTATGCTAAAAATGACATTCTGAAAATTGGTAAGAAAATATATTTTCTTAGCTTGGAGAGTTTCTCTAACCGACAACCACCACTATGAGCTTTGTGGTGATACTGTGTCTTACCCACCCTACCAAAGTTGTCCCGTACTTTGCGAGGTAGGGGACGAAGAACTAGGGAAGTAGATCCATCCCAATACTGGGCCAGCTCAGTGGCTAATGAGGAAGGTAGCATAGTACAATCCTACCCTATCCTAGCTAAACAATTTATGAGTTCGAGTAATTAACTCTACTCTCACCCACACCAGTGCTTAATACTACTCCCAAAATAGTCTTTATATAGCTCATACTTAAAGACTTGGAATTATTAAAATATGATTTACTCGAGGACTTAGTCTAACTTACTACTTAGCTTTCTCAACTGAGATCTTTAACTTTACTAGAACTAGTATCTTTCATGTATTTTCAAACATGCTAGGTTACTCAACTAAAGTGAAAAGAAATCTTCAAGAAAATACTCTTTAACTTTATTCAAACTATACATGTGCTAGCTTTTCTTTTCTTGAAATAAATTCAAGATTTTCAACAATACATCATTCACAGTAATTATTGTACAACATTGCAACTTCATACTAAAATCAGTAAAAGACATGATTTCATATAAAAGGAGTGCTAAACCAATATCTTAATGGAATTTACCAATACAGGATGAAAATTCTTACGGTTTAACCAGGAACATATATGGAATTGGGGATTTTTAAATCCCAAAGTAACAATAATATAGACTTTTGAAAGGCCTTACATACCTAGGAATGACTTCTTGATGAATTGGAAAGAATCCCTAAGCCCTACTACCGTTCTTGAATTTCTTGAGTATGAGTTCTTGAGAGGGTTTTTCTTATTTTGAGAGAATGAAAGAGTAAAAAAATGTGTTTTGGACTAAATACAACTTAAAACTACTTAGTTTAGGATTATGGGTTGTGGGAAAGGTCGGAATTTTTCCTCCCCATTAAAAGAAGAATATCAGCCTCCATTTGCACTAGTGTATGACGCGCATTAGTGTAAAATGGCCATTTTTCATGAATTTTCCCATTTCGTCAAATTTTTGAAAAAACCCAAGTGTGGTTCCGCATCCCTAGCGCATCGCGGAAGCGGTGCAAAAACTTCACTATTTTTGAATTTTTTTGAAAAAAATAATTCAAGTTTTTTTGCATTAAAGTCAAGTCAGGACCATTTTCCAACTCAATTTTTTGCACTGATCGCAAATTCGATCCCGGATTTGCAATGGGCGCATGGGAAGACACGTTACGCGCAAATTCAATTCTACGGGTATTTTTATCTTTTCACCGAGTGTTACAAAAATTAAGTTGGCCAAGTCAAAAAAAGGGAGAAAATTTAAATTAAGTTTGTATTTCAAAGCATATTGTCCCTGTAAATAGATCCAAGGAAGTTGACATGATCTTGTATGTTGTCTGTATTTTTAAAGGAGATCTAGGGGAAAATTTATTTCTTCTTTCTTGTATTGACAATGCTGTAAGGTATTGGAAATTAATGTTGTATTGACAATGTTTTGTAATGACGGCCCTTTTTGTTTTTTTAATGAAACGTTATTGATTGACGTTATTGATTGTAAGATTCTTTTCCTTTTTCTTTTTTCATCTTGGTTTTACCAAATTAAATTGCAGCTACAGGTACTATTTCAACACTAGTGCCAATTCAATGCCATAATAACAAACTAAAATTCAACTATTGTTTCATTGTCAAAGATGTTGCAATGCAAAACCAATTTACTTGAAAATTTTAAGTTCTAAGTCAATGCCATAAATAAAATCTTTTATAGATAAAAAACAAGTGTCAATTCTCAGCCACAGTCAGCTGCCAAACTCATTATCAAAACAAGTGTCATAATAAAACAACTAGCAATAAAATGTAGCTACCTTACTATCAAAGCTGTTAAAATGCAGTCATAACTGCAAATTCATTGTCTTAAAGCTACAAACATAACAAGTTTTTACATTGCATTGCCATAAAACAGTCAAAATAGCATTAGATGTCGAATTGAGCATTGGAGCTCTCTTGACTCAAATGCGCAGCTTTGGGCCTTGTCACAATTTCCTTTCTTGCTCTCATTTCTTGAAGTTGACTTAAGGTCATAGCTTGTTTACCCTTCTATTTCACACCACTTGTTGTCTATATCCAAGATCTCCAATGACAAATGTTGAAGACTTGATATTTGTAAATCTTTCACTAGACATTCTAGGCTGGTTAAAAGAAAATAACTATATTAGTTTGTGTCAATAAAAAATAATAAATTATAGTTAAGAATAGAAATACTTACATTAATAATTGTTGCACACTTTGTGTGTGTAATAACCCCATTCCAATAATTCTTCTGCTACTACCAACACAAACCTAACAAGAAATAAAATATTCAAAATATTAGGAAAGACAACTAATATATAAACTATACATGAAGTAGAACTATACTACCTTTTCTATTGAACCTTTTGGCATACCCCTTCCTCTTCTAGTTGAAACAGCAGGTTTTGATCTTGCTCCAGTAGCAGGTATTGATATTGGGTCAGTACTAGCAGCTGGAGGTGATGGTCTTAGGCTAGAAGAAGCAGCAGGTGATGGTCTTGGGCCAGAAGCAACAGGAGGTGTTGGTCTTGGGCCAGAATCAGCAGCAGGTGATGCTCTTGGGCCAATTGCAGGAGCAAGAGATGGTGTTAGGCCAGCAGCAATAGTAGGAGATGGTCTTGGGACATCAGCAGTAGTAGGTGATGCTCTTAGTCTATCAGCAGCAGCAGGTATTGATCTTCGGCCAGTACTAGTAGCAACAGGTGATGCTCTTGGGCCAATCAGCAGGAGCAGGAGATAGTCTTGGGCCAGTAGCAGCAGCAGGTGATTCTCTTAGGCCATTAGTAGGAGTAGGAGATGGTCTTGGAGCAGTAGCAATAGTAGATATTACTCTTGGGCCAGTGCCAACAGCAGCATGTGATGAACTTGCACTAGCAGAAGAACCAAAAGGACACTTTCTTTTATTGTGACCGTTGTTGTGACAATTGCTGCATGATATCTCAATCCCTCTTTTAGATAATTTTCCAGATTTTTTAGTTTCACCTTACTTTTTCATCCTAACCTTGCTTGGTCTTTTTGGCAGCTTCCTAACATGAGGTGGTAAAACAGAGATGTTTTGTGATTTTGGTCAGAGAAACTGGTTGAATAAAGTAATTATATGTCTTCATGTAAATTTCTCTGTCATACCAATGGGAAATATAGTTAATTGGGTCCAATTTCCTGTGATGAAGGGCAGGTATTGCATGAGGACATGGTATGCCTTTCAATATCCATGTTATGCAACTGCAAGTTTGTCTCTGAATATCCACAACATGTCTATAAGCTCCATGAAGCAACTCATCTAAATTCCATTCAATGTTACATTTCATTGACTTGGCAATGTTATCTTGCCGAACCTTCATTGCCATTGAGAAATATCACTAATCCAACTATTGCAGAACTCTTATATCTTTCCTATTCTTTTCATCATTTTAACCCTAATTTCTTCAAGTATGGTAATTATAGTTTTGTGCTTTGCTGCTAATATCCATGCATTGAAGCATTCAGCCATGTTATTGTCAACAGTGTCACATTTTGTGACGAAACTGAAGTTGACCTTACTCCATCTTTCTGGGTTATAATAGAACAAATCATCAACTAGCTTATTTCCCAATTTTTTCATATAACTAATGTTATCCTTTAACTCAACCTCAAAAGTAGACCTTGCACATCTCTTGAAATAATTTTTCTATCAATAGCTCTCCAAATCTTGGACCAGTTAGCAAGGATGTGTCTAGCACACATCTTATGCTCAACATTTGGCAAATGAGTACTTATGTCATTTTCAAGACCCTATAAAGAACCAAACTAAATAGACATAAACCAAGAATCTACTTAACACTCATAAATCAAGAACCAAACTAACAGTTATAAAGTAATAAGCAAACTAACAAAAAAAAATACTTTAACAGTTTGATAAACAAATAGTGATAAAGTAAGTAAACCAACAGTTATAAACTAAGTAAACAAAAAGTGATAAATTAAGTAAACAAATAGTGATAAACTAAGTAACATAACAATGATTAACAAAGAATCAAGAATGTAAGTAACATAACAGTTATTAACAAAGAATCAAACTAAAGTTATAACATAACAGTCATAAATTAAGAAACTAACTAATATAATAGTGATAAACAAAGAATCAAACTAATATTTATAAAGTAAATAAAAGAGTCATAAACTAAGAATAAAACTAACCTTTTGCATATTTGTTACGACAGTGATGTCTTTCCATCTCCCAGCTGAAGATCTTCCTTTACAAGCCTGACAAACCAACTCCAAGTGTATTGATTTTCAACCTCCACCACTGCCCAAGCTAGTGGCAGCATTTTGTTGTTACCATCCTTACAAACAACAACCAATAACTGACCTTTAGATACTCCCTTTAGAAAACAACCATCCAAACCAATGCACTTCCTACAAATAGCCAAGTAAGACTTCTTCATTGCATCAAAACATATGTAGAAGCTTTGAAACATTTTTTTTACTATTTTAAAATGTTTCCTCATGAAGCTTGACTACACATGTACTACCTGGATTAGTTCTTAACAATTCATCTATACAGTCTAAGATCCTCCCAAACTCAAGATTATAGTCACCCAATAACTCTTGTAGTACCTTATTTCTTTCTCTCATACACATTATTCTTCCAACATATAAATCTAATTCTTTCTTAATGAGTTCCTAAAACTCAAAAATTCTTATGTTGGGTTGTTCCTTTATCCTCTCATTATAGTAATTGGATAAGAACTTATTATTATAAAGCTTGTTCATATTAGTAGGATCACATTATTGAACTGGATTGTATGTTTTCACAACAAAATTATTTGTCCTGGAATCAAAGCTAGCAAATAGTAACCAAGGACAACCAACAGTACACCTAACCCTTACCCTTCTTGCTTCATTAATATACATTTATATAGCAATATTCTCATTAACAGCATATCTGGTAACAGCAGATCTAAATTCCTTAACCCTTTCAAAAACTAAACCCAATTCCCAGACTATTTTCTTACAAGTTGCATCAAATACAACTCTTTTCAACTTCTTTCTCCTCCTTGCTTTAACTCTTTGTTGAACTCTCTATTGAACTCTTTGTTGAACCTTTTCTTTATTATCACTTAAATCATCAGAATCTATTTCAAAACTAGGAGCTTCATATGAGGGATAGTACTCATCACTAGCTAGCCTACCTTCTACACTATTTCTATTTCTACCTGCAGATTCATCATATCCAGTATCTGGTCCCTTTTTTCTGTTCCTAACTTCATATGATCAGGTAATGGAGCTCTTTCTCCCCTCCTCCTTCTCTTTCTTTTCCTCTTTTCCTCTCTAAAAATTCTCAACTCTGCATCTACATCACTCCCATCATATAGTCCTCGATTTAATGATTTTATATCAGAATTTTCTTCAGAGAAGGGACTTACAAATTCAGAAGAAGGATTGGTTGGTTCATCAGTTGGATCACTATAAGGATGGACAAGTTCTTCAACTGGATCAGCAGAAGAATGGTCAGGGATAAAAATTGGATAACTAGAAAAATGTACAGGCTCAAGAGTTGGATTAATAGAAAGACGGTCAGGGGTAAGAGTTGGATTAGTAGAAGAAGGAATATTTGGTAGAGGAGAAGAAGTTTTGGAAGCAGCAGTGCTAGGGTTTAGGTTTGAAACATTTTCTTGGGCCCCACTATTTTGAGATGGTCCATCACCTTCAATTACTCCACTTTTTCCCTCTCCAAATTCCAATAAAGGTGGAACCAAAACAGGGTCTGCAACCATCTGACACACAAATGCCTCCAAAATAACTCCATTATTTAAATACTCAGTAATGAAATTAGTATCATAGTCTGATTCAATGTCTAACATAGCAGTAGTGTTAGACAGTTTTACATACAATATGCATTGTCCAGGTTCATACCCTAATTCTTTCACATAATTTCTCAACTCAAAATAAGACAATCTATCTATATCAACATCTAAAAACTCAGCAACTTGTCCACCCTCATTTGGGTTTCCCTCTTTGGATCCCTTTCTTAAAGTCTTCATAACAGCCCATGGTAAAATCTCAGTGTAATCAAACCAAAAGATATTTTAACAACCAGAAAACAATAATACCAAGTCATTTATGCAATTACAGTTAACCAAAATATATGCAACAAAAAATAGTCATACTAAGCTATAATATAACCATACGTGTCAGATCCTATCATCAAGAATCTAAGTAAAGATGGAAAAAAATCTTAGGTTAAGAAGTGAATGTTTTTTTAGGTACTGTAAACTTATAAAAAAATAAAATTGACCAAACTCTAGGTTAAATCGTACTATTAGTAGAAACAATGGAGTGAGATATGAATCTGACCTTTTAACAATGGTGACAACGCTGCAATGACAAAATCGAATCGATAATCTTCCACAAGAGCGACTCCATACTTAATCGTAACCACCAAATTCCACTGAATATGATAGTGATACCTCGATCAAACAATTAAAATTCCATTGAATTAAAGAAAACTTTAACTAGTTCTTCGATTTATGAACGGATTTTGTAAAAAATGATAATTAGGTTTGAAGGTTCTTGGAGAAGATGAACGGGTTTGGGTGAAAACGCACCGGATATGGATGAAAAGCACGGGTTATGGGCGAAAAGAATAGGTATGGGTCAAAATGATCGGGTTTAGGTTCATTTAATACGTAGCATCCTAATAAGGCGAGTGCATCTCACTCTCCACCAAATATTGAGGCTTGGGGTGAGAAGGGTTAAAATAATTCACTTTTAAGTAGTTTAGGTGTGTAATAGGTCACATAGATAGTTAAAGTGTGTAAATGACTTTTCGGGATAACTTCAGCGGGAATTTATGCCTTTTCCCTTTTATTTTACATACATTAAAAATAATGTAATTTAATATATAGTAAGCCACATAAAGTATATATGTTTTAAATAATATAACTAATAATTAGATTGATCTATTTCTTTTAACATCCTCTTAATAGTATTATTAGGGTAATTCAATATTTTATCCTGGATAAAATTAGTGAAATAATTTTTAATTACATAAAGTATGGATTCTAGTATAATATAAAAAAGTTAACGTGTTATTCAATATATAGTTATAACTATCTTATTTTGATTATTTTTATTTAAATTTAACTTTCCAAATTGTATTCTTATTTTTTTAGTGAAAAAATTCATTGTAAAAATAGTACAGTAATTATTGAAGAATTAAATATAATTTTATTTATTTGGTTATATTTGAAGAAAAATGCAATTATAAAATTTAGGTCCACGCTTGATCCTATATTTTACTAAAATTGTATTATTGAACAATTTATTATAATTTTTTGAATAGATAAAATATTATTTATAGTTATTTTTAGTGTGAAGTCTAATTGCCTTTTCCAATAGAGAGATTTATTTGAAGAGATAAAATAATTTTATCAAAGGTATATTTTAATCATATATTACTCTTGTTGTTCCTTTTTAGTTGTCATATTATGCTCTCTAAGAGTCAATTTGAATATTTTTATAGTCAAATTAGTTTACACAATTTGCCAT
>JAOTQR010000079.1:6624085-6657486 GCA_025774065.1 Solanum ossicruentum
ACCCTGGCTAGGTGATTCTTCCACCCCTTGGGTTACCACCCATCAATAGGTAATATACTTTATCTTTCAATTACTTTCGAGATGATTCTTTTGGTGGTCATAATATTGGAGCTGTAGGCTCTATAGATACAACATATGACATGTAAATAACTACAAAAGACAACACCACAGTGAAAGGAGTAGGTTACACAAATAATGAAATACATAGGAGGTAGAACAACACATGAACTTTATTTAGTAAAACGAACTCGTTTACCTTAGTATCCAAGTATGTAATGCAGATTTGAAGGTGACTATTTATGGGAGCATATGAACATGTGAAAGAGTTGAGACGCAGTTAATAGTTGTGTCGGATTTGGTAAGTGCCTTAATGTGCCAAGGAGGGATCTATGTTTCATGCCAAATAATACGAAATGAAGTAGCCTTACATACATCGTTATATGACCTCGTTACTACATTGAAGTGATCACCTTTTCCCTAAGATATTTATCTACAATATATTAGGAAATATTACTAGTATTAGCAGCAAAGAAACACTTTTGGCAGCCCAATATCATAGAAACTAACACCCGACAAGCTTATAATTAGCGACCCAAAGGCATTCCTTCAACTTTTTCACTTATAATCGTATTTTCTAACAATCATTATTATGTACATGTCATATACATCTTGTTTTAGACCCTTAATAGTCTTACAATAGTTCACAAGGTACAAGACATAACAATCCTGCACAACACACAAATAGACATCATCACATTCGTATTCTCGCTACATTTCGACGTCAACAATCCCGAACCTGTTTCAACTTTATCCAAACTATCCTCAATGCATCTATACATACAAATATCCTTAAAACAGTCTAATAATAGTACCAAAGTAGTCATGAAGGATGTGAGGCAATAGTTCTATCCATCATCCCACAAGTTCTGATCAAAATCACACTTAAGATAGCATAATAAAACTTATTTTTAAATGAAACAAAATCAGGGTAGCAACCTTAGATTAATATCTATAACTTAAACTATGTTAATAACATCAACTTATCTTCATAATACAGCCCATAAACCATATAGAAGTCACTAAAAAAAGGCAAGTGTGTGGGAACTTTCTAAACACATGCTGTCCGACCTTTGTTCACAAGCATAACTAGCATATATTTCTTGTTTGTCATGGGATAAGTATAAAAAATACATGGATATTTTCACTTACCTTAGCCTTCAAGATTTAGGTTTCCTTCAAGAACCCTAGAGGTTTGTATTGGCTGCCTTGTGAAGTGAAGTAAAGAGAAAAAAAGAGTCTTTAGGAAAGCTGAAAATTGTTCCAATGTGAAATGAGTTAAGGGGCTGTTTTTGAGCCCTTTTAAAGGGTCTCTTTACCCAAATTTCTCTTGATATTATGACCACATATTAACACATATTGTTAAGTTAGTGATGCAGTAGCTTGGCCCACACACTTGGGCCTAAATGGGTCTCAAAGTTGATGGGCCTTGGCTGCCCATTTTCTTAATTCATCTTCACTTAGTTTGGGCCCAACTAGTCAAGTGGGATGTGATGTGCTTGGGCCCTTTTATTATTCATCTTGGGATTGAAGTATTGTTCATTTACGATGGTAAAATATGGGCTAAAGATACACTCTTAACACAGACTTTATTTATTATCGGTCTTGGACAAATTCAACATCAGGCCTCATCTCCTTTTACCTAGCAAATTTAAGTTAAGCAAGTCGGTGATTCACCTGCTAGCTTCTTGAGTCCTATAAGAATCTCAATTCTCTCACTTTGTTTAGGGCCGTGATCTCCTCAATTTGACATAAAACTTGCATGCAATCGATCCTCTTAAGCGTTAGATGCATATATCGCCTTCTAACAAGAGATTCAAGCACTTTTTAAAAATTGACGCTAATTTGAAAAGCCATATCATGTTTCATTTGCATAATACTAGTATTGTAAGATGTGGGGTATTACATCCTCCCCCCTTAGGAACATTCGTCCTCGAATGTTAGCACAAATGGATAGCTTAGCCAAGTTTAAACCTTTACTTACACTGATGTTTGACAACATACTAAGTATTCAATCACACGTACCTATTAGTGTCCCAATTCTGCATGTTGGACTTCCTCTTTAGCTTCAAATAAGTAAGGGTGTTTTGATTTCATCGCTTCTTTGGCCTCTCATGTTATTTTTTTTGCTGCTGGTTTCTCCAAAGTACTTTTACTAAAGCTATTTCTTTATTTCTTAACCTGACAATCTAAAATAGCAATAAGTACCTCTTCATATGTGAGATCTTCTGTAACCTGTACATCCTCAATAGGAGTTATACGGGATGGGTCACCTATGCATTTTCGAAGTATTGAGACATGAAAAATTGGATGAACCAATGAAAGCTCTTGGGGTAGCTCTAGTTCATATGCAACCTGCCCGAACTTCTTAATAATTTTATATGGCCCTATGTAACATGGGTTCAGTTTTCCTTTCTTACCAAACCTCATAACCCCTTTCATTGGAGACACCTTTATAAATATCCAATCCCCTACTGAGAATTCTAGTTCTCTCCTTCTAGCATCCGCATATGATTTGTGACGACTTTGGGCTATTTCTGGCCTAAGCAAGGTGGTTTCACCTGCTTCAAACCATCCAATTGACGATCTACATTTCCTTCCATACAAAGCTTCATAAGGTGCCATCTTGATACTCGCGTGGTAGCTATTATAATAGGCAAATTCAATAAGTGAGAAATGGTCCACCCAACTACCTTTAAAGTCCAATACACAAGCTCGCGACATATCCTCAAGTGTCTGAATGGTGCGTTCTGCTTGGCCGTCTATTTGAGGGTGGAATGCTTTATTCAAATTCACTTGTGTTCCTAAACTTCTTTGGAAGGACTTCCAAAACTGTGCAGTGAATTCAGCTCCTCGATCAAATATAATGGAGATTAGGACTCCATGTAGCCTGACTATCTCTTTGAGGTATAGTTTGGCATACTCTTCAGCTGTATAATCACTCATGACTGGCAAGAAGTGTGCTGACTTTGTGAGTGTGTCAACTATTACCCATATGGAGTCAAGCTTCTGAAATGAGCGAGGCGACCCAGTAACATGATCATTGATCATATCCCACTTCTGTGTTGGAAGCTCTATGCATTACATATAACCTCCTGACTTTTAGTGTTCTACTTTCACTTGTTGGCAATTTGGGCAATGAGCCACAAATTCTGCAAGGTCCTTTTTCATGCCTCCCCACCAAAACATTCCCTTCAGGTCATGATACATCTTAGATGATCCTGGATGGATGAAATATCGGGAATGATGGACTTCTTCCATTATCCTTTTCCTCAGTCCATTAGTATCAAGAACACATAATTTATTTTGGCAATAAAATACTCTATTTTATGTAAGGTCAAAGCCCTTTATCGTACCCTGACTCACCTTTTCCTTAAGTTGTCATAGAATAGAATCCTCGAACTATTTTTCTTTCACCTCCATTACTAATGAAGATGCTGCTGCATTATGTACAATAACCCCTTCCTTTGTAGTTTCAAGAAGGCAAACTCCCAAACTGGCTAGCTGATGTAGATCCTTAGCCACTCCTTAACTTACCACAGCTTGATCACTAGTATTCTTGATTGCCTTACGACTTAGAGCATTGTCTACCACATTTGCCTTCCCTGGATGGTATAGTATATCAACGTCATAATTCTTTATTAGCTCTATCCATCTTCGCTGTCTTAAATTTAGGTCTTTCTGCTTAAAAATGTATTGCAAACTCTTATGATCTGTATATTTGTTAACGTGAACCCCACCCAAATAGTGGCGCCATATTTTCAGAGCAAACACAACCACTGCTAGCTCAAGATCATGAGTTGGGTATTTTATCTCACCCTCCTCTTCAGACTGGGAGAGGCTAGTAACTTCAATTGGTACCAGTGTAGTTCAAGCTTGAGCCTGAGGAACATTTGCCTCAGGGTCTAGGCGGACTTTGTGAACTTCCACAGATCCCTCAGATTGCTCTTCATCAGAAGGGTCATCTCTCAACTGTTGCCCCAAAGCTTTAACAACTTCTTTTCTTGACTTCAGTGCCACATGTCTTGAAAATTTAACCTCGTAATACACAGTGAGCACCATAATACTTGAATCAACTAGAAGCCACAAAGACAAATCAACAAAAAGTAATCAAAACAATAAAATAAGACATAAACACAGTGCACTAAATCAAGTGCAGGTTTGTAGATACGTGGCACAGGTACGAGTACGAGTCATACAATAGCCTCGTAGTGCAAAGGTGCCTGAAAAATATCATTCTGATCACAAAAATGAGCCTTAGGTATGACTCATAGGATGACCTACGAGTCTTAGTCTAGGCTCATAGTAAGGAACTGAATACAATTTAAAATAAGGCAGGTCCGACGAGTCCCTTACTACGATTAGTATCAGACACTACGAGTCGTAGGTGGGTCTAAAATGGTAAGTGCAAAGGAATCACAGGTGATTATTGCACCCTACTAGGGGCCACTACGACTCATAGGATGAACTATGACTCCTAGAGTAAACTATGACTCATAATGGGTTCTCGCAGTAGAAAGCCGAAGGCATCTATGATGCCTATAACCTTCCCACAAACACCACGAATCAACCAAAATATTAATCAACCAACATCAAAGCAACATTGTCTTAACAACTCATATACACAAAGCATCCTATCATCCGAGCATGCCAACCTCAAGCAAGAGTTACCTACAAAGATAAAACCATCCCCCAATTTACATCCTAAGTTACCTAATGATACCAACCTCAAACTCATTCATGTCAACAACAATTCAATTCATGGATACTTAAAGATAGTTCAAAGAGAAGTACAAATAAGGGAAACATGTTTAAACACATACCAAGAACCCCACATTTCATTTTCCTGATGATTTTGAAAATTCATCACCTAAAAATTTAATCATTAAACTTATCTGATCAATAAAGAAACATTATAACCACTTAACAAGTGCATTCATAGAAGCCAAAATCATGCTAAGGAATTCTAAACGACCCCACCCTTATTCTCATACTTATGCAAGGTCATTATCTCATGGGTATCTTCAGTATGATCACCAACACACAATCATTATACAATATCAGTAGTTCATCACAAAAGTGTGTCGAAATTTAATTAAGGAAACTTACCATATGAGTGATCGAAAACCACAAAGATGCATTAAGAAAATAAGAGGAAAGCCAAGAAAACTAGACAGTTGCACTCGTAAAAAAATGATAGGGATCGTCGGGATGGTGATCGGAACAGTGAAGGGGAGAGGGATTTGGGAAATTTTATGTTAATTAGGGTTTTCAAAGTGAGGTTAGGGGTCAAAATGAATTTTGACCCATTTTATAGTAAACCGGGCTGACAATTGAAAAATTGTGCATTGGGTCTACGATATCCCGACTACGAGTCATATAGGGTCGTATGACTCATAGATCCTAGTTTCTTAGCAGCCCCAACACTTAGGCAAAATTCAGAATCTATACCTGGGCACTACGAACCCCACTTACGACTCGTAGAGGACCCTACGAATCATAAGGTTAGCTTGTAGTGTATGTTCTAACTTTCAATCAAATACTATTTCCCTCTACGAGGCATGACTACTAGTCATAATGTGAATTATGACTCATAGGCCTGCTCGTAGAGGCTACTTCACATGCATTTCCTTCAACTTTTCAGCTCTTGACCTATGCCTACAAATCAAACTTGAAAATATACCAATGTACAGAACAATAAAACTGATACAATGTTTCACACATCAAAACAAGCTTCAAACTACTACCTAACAATTTAAACAAATAACATAAACTTAAAACAATCCAAAAACATAAAAGATACTTTGGTTCCGTCCCAAGAAGTGCCTTGTTTAATATCGTGGCTTGATTTTGTCATCACGAGTACTCAGATTTCATCAAGATCTAGTGAGCTCTTATCACCACTTCTATGATCTCTCCTCCTATATTTCTAAATATACTACATTTATTTAGAGATCTGCTCAACATGGCCATCGATTTTTTGAATTTCCATCCCTTGTTGATCCACCTTGTAATTCACCTTGATGATATCAAACTTAATTTCTTGAAGTGTTTCCTTTTGCTCATTCACTTTCTTCATCAGTTGTTCAAGCATACTCTTAACTTTTGAAGGTCTTTCTGTAACCCATTGTTGATGTGGTAACTTGATCCAACTGACCATACCATCCTTTCTTGCACTACTAGAGCCTTCTCTTGATGTACTAATGGTAGCAACCAGTTGGTCATGACATGATTGGTACACTTGGTTAACTGCTGATAGTTTGTTCATGAACTTAGTGACTTCATTAGATGGCTGCCACAAAAATGCCTAATATACTCCCCTAAATAAGGAACCAGCATGTAGTTATTATTCAGACTCAGTGCTAAATAGAAGCTTGCCACTAGTTCATCATCCAGCAAACCATGATTTGACTTCGTCTTCAAATACTCTTTATATCTATCCCAAGTTGCACCCAAAGACTCTCCTGGAAATTGTCAAAAGTTAACAATCATATCTATTAGTAGATGATTGTTAGGCTCTTTGTAAAAGTTCATGAGGATGATTCTTTAAACTTCTCCCCAGTTAGAGCAAGCATCAGGTGGGAGGATAGACCACCACTCTACAGCTTCGCACTTGAGAGTCATGGGAAAAGTCTGAAGGGCTACGACATTCCAAGCAAGATGTCTTGTTTCAAGCATCCCCCTCAATGTTTGAGTAAAATATTGAAGATGGGTATGAGGGTCCTCAGATTCTTTCCCATAGAACATGACACGTCTCTGTAAGGTCTCCAACAAATCACTTGTGATAAAGAGATTATGTTCAGTCATTGTGCTAATCAACCTGTGAATAAAACTAAGCAACAAAGACAAAAAAAATAAAATAAAAGTAAAATACAAAAGAGTCTAGAAATTAACACTTGAACTAACTAATAGTGAAATCAAGTCAAGAAGCTAGCCATATTCCCCAGCAACGGTGCCATAATTTTTTATGATGTTCATGCTCTAATAAGAAAGAGGTCGCTGTTAGCAATTGATCTAGCCAGAGGTTAGGTCGAATCCATAGGGAATATAGGGCTTGACTATAGAGATCCACTACTAATCATTTCGAGCATCGATTACTAAAATCTCTAAATGGGGGGGGGTTTGCGATTTAAGAACATAACTAAAAATAAACACTATACTAACTATGCGGGAAGACACTCAAATTTAGGGACAATTTGGTAATTGTGTTCCCCATGATTCGTTAACTCGATTATCCTAGAAAACAAAACTCTAATTAGGAATTCACATGCAGGATGGTATCCCTCTTATGAAGGTGAAGGTCAAATTTCAGTATGACGCGTGGTCGGCAACCATAGTGTGCCAAATAGCCATTACCCATTTTCCCAGTCAACCACCCCTTGGTTAGGTTTGGTTGATTAGATGAGAATACATCAATCGAATCCTGTCATTTACTTCCCTTTTCCTATTCATCACTACCTTGGTCGGGATCATGATAGTAGGCGGGGTTTGGTGTTGGCCACCACCAAACATCAATCAAAATGAAGGGAAATAAACAATACATGCAAAACCCCAATCAAAGAAATGCACAAAGTCTTAGTTATTTCAAGTCAACTACTCATGGTTCCCACAACCCAAGTTGTGGGTTCTTAGCTACTCATGACCAAGGAAAAATCAACAACAATGTAAATAGAAGACATAGTTGAGAATTTTATCCAAAATAAATGAAGAAAAAGAGAACCATAAGTTGCAAACCACAAGCTTGGATTAATGGATAAATGAGTATAATGTGATTTGGCAATCCCCAAAAGTGGGTCTTCAAAGTAAAAATTGAAATCTACACTAAAACCTAGAAGTATCCTAGAGATGTTCAAAGTGAATCTTACAATATTTAAGTCTCATCTCTCTTTCTCTAATATCCTAACATTAAGTATTTATACTATTTGCAATTTAACTATAAAATGAAATAGAAAAGATAGCTGGCAACATGTATATCGCATAGGTTTATGAGTCATAATCAAGGTTTTGTGGTAGGCACTTTGCATTTTGGACTTGACTGTTAAGACCCACCGGTATGAGTCGTTGCTTTTGCTATGACTTATATGCTCCTCTCATAGTCTAGGCCTTCAGTTCTTTGTCCAAACTCTTAGCTCCCTATTTCGTGCTATGAACCCACTTATACGAGTCGTAGTGAGACCTATGATTCATAGAGTTGCCTCGTAGGGCTGACCTCCATTTAGCAGATTTCTGATTTTTGCTCACTTTCTTGCTATGACATCACCCTATGACTCGTAAGAAGACTCGTATGTCCTGCACTTCAGCAAAATCTGTAATTTTCTCCTAAAATCATGCTATCTTTCTGCAACAACAACATAGAAACACATAAAACCATAAAAAGTTGTATTAAGAACTCACAAAATCCCTTGGTTTAGGTACTAAATATGCTTTATTTTGAGAACACATCATTTGTCATGACTCGAGCCTAGGGCCTAGACGTGACATGACAAATGAAGAACATAAAGGGACCCCAATCAAGCTTCTTAACATATCATTAAACATACTTGCGCGAAAGAAGTAAAATAACAACAATAGATAGAAGAAAGGTAATACAGGGCTAAGGGACATCTTCCATATTATAAAAACATCAAAAGAGTCAAGAGAGTCAAATCTCACAGTATCATTATATATCTTGTCCAACAACATCTCTAAACATAGAACTTAGCGGAGGCTAAGACAAGCAATCAGGCTCACCCTCATCGTCAAAGCATACAATAAAGAAAAAAGAGTCTATACATAGCATAAATCAAAAGAAGTATGTCCTTGAAGTTTAGGACTAGCCAACTTTCTTGATATCGCACCAGCCATATGGAGGAATAGGATGTTCAAGTGGGGCTTCGTTTCCTACATAGTAACATCATGCATGCATAGAGTATATGTTAGTACATCTAAATGCACTAAGTATGTAGGATGCAATGCAACAATAGATAGACAACATAATCAAAATGCATAGTTAGGTAATAGATGACCATATAACAGTATGGCATGCATGAATGATACTTGAAGTAAACATGCTTATATATATAGCATAGATTACATGAGTAGGAATAGACCATCATCATAGACCAAGCAACTTAGTACTTGGAATCTAAGGTAGACCACCCCTTAGAAGTGATTGAGGAATCAACCCCGTAATTGGTTGATGGACATGACCACCCTCCATCAGAAGTGATTGAGGTATCAACCCCTCAATTGGTTGATGGATTACTACCCTCATCCGAGGTGATTGAGGTATCAAACCCTCAATTGGTTGAAGGACATGACTACCCTCTGCCGGAAGTGATTGAGGTATCAACTCCTTAATTGGTTGATGGCTTACCATACCCATCCGAGGTGATTAAGGCATCACCCATCAATTTGCTATGGTCAACTCATAACACTAAAGATACTTTTCATTAAATCCATACATATATATATCATCCTTTCATCATCATAAAGTCACATAACTCATATGCCATGCATTAAGCCTTCAATAACTCAAGATATATTAACCGGACATCTTATCAAACACTTGGTGGGTGTGCAATGCTATTGTAAAACCATGCAATTCAAGAGTAAAATTATGCAAATAAACTTGAAGTAAATCAACCCACCAATACAAGGTAATACTATCATGCAATATACATCAAAACCCTTGATCAAATCTTAAGATAGATCCAAGATTCATAGATCAAAACATGCTCAAATAGTCACACTTTTATGAAACTCCAACATAGTTCATAGTCAAATGCATAATAATTAAGACCCATAAGTGAATCAACTTAGAAACATGCAATTTAAGTAAAAAGGAAGCTTGGGCACCAAGGGTGAAATGACCCAATGGTTGAAACCTACAAACCTTAGCTTTGGAGATTCCTTGATGAAGATTGAGATGAGAACTTGAAGCATGATTGAAATCCTTAAGTTTCGGAAAGAGATTTGGCACTTGAAATTTGGGTGAAATGTTTGTCTAAGTGTTTGAGTGAGTATTTGGGAATGTCTTGTATGATATGAAGGTAAAATATGACAAAGTATAGGTATTATAATGCATGGAAAGACTTAGTCCCAAGAACCAAAAGCCTTGGACCAAAGTGAAAACCTGACAAAAATTAACACAACTGTGCTCCCTTAGTACGTCGCTCCAGAGGCGCAAAAACCTCTTTAGGAATCGCATCTTGCGATTTTCAAATTTTGGTATGATCGCTCTAAAATCGGGGTTAGACCCATTTCCCACAAAAGTTTTCCCTCTAATCAAGAATATGAAGTCAGATTTTTGATATCACACACAAATTTTGAGATATATGGAAATTAAAATTTTGGGCACTTTCGAGATACCTTGTCGAGCACTTTTGGGGTCGTTTCACCCTTCTTCCGATGTAGGGAAAACATCGGGAAGCCATGGTTTATGTTGATTAAAGATTTCTCTCATATATATTTTTGGTCCCCTGTTACTACTAATGGTATTTCTCATAAAGGTATATGATTTTCTCTTCTATTATGCAAGGGGTTCTTCGTTATGATTACTAATGTCTCATTTATAGTAAGATGACCCTTCCCTTAAAACAATGAATTTTTTCATAAAGATATTACTATTTTACTTATGCCTAGCAACCTATGTTTTTTTTTATTATTCTAAGTTTAAGTACTTTGTCATACATTCAAATAAGTGTACGTTCTTTAGTTTCCACATGCATTATCTTATGTTCCATGGCTTAAATGATCATATTATTCTCTAGCTCATTACATGTACCCCATTGCATTGCACACCTACATACTAGTACATCCAAAGTACTAACACATACTGTTGCCTACATGATTTAACCATGTAGGGTACTGTCACGCCCCGGGAGGGTACCCTAGATGTAACCGGCACTCAATGGCTATTTCTAGTCCCCAAGCGAACCACTTGACCTTATCACATTCATTCATTCATGCATTCTACTAATCAACAGAAGACATAAGGAAGTAAATGGGCATATCTTAGCTAATCACAAAATTATATTATAAATGGAAAGGCTAGTAGAAAGAGACTAGCTCATCAAGTCTTAATATCAACATTCGACTCTAGTCTATGAAGTCCCTATCACTATCAAGTGGTGTCAATGACAGACCCATGACTACCTCAATCAAAATAAAGCTAATCAAATCTAACTCTAAAGCAAGATGAAGTAAATATAATGAATACTTCAAAGTAGGGGAGGCTCACCAATAAGCTGAACATCTCAAATCCTCAAAGATACGCCAATTGATAATCTCCAAATCTTGTATCTACATCATGAAATAATACAGTACTAGAGAGGGACGTCAGTATGTGAAATATACTGGTATGTAAAATAGCTGAGTGAAATCGAAATAGGTAGAATAATATACAAACAACAATTAACAGCAAGGATAGTAAAAAAAATCAACATGTCAAATATCTATCTAAGTAAGAATAAAGAGTAAACAAGTGACCGATCAATCCATCAACTCATCAATCGAATCAGACCCATCTTAGAAGGACTCGTCTTAACTCATCTCATCTCATCTCACCTCAACTCAGAGTACTCAGTTTGGGAAGTTTATGGGATTTTCTCTTATCCAACAACAATCACTTATGAGCCAGTGATCATATAACAAGCAGTCGTTGTTGCCACAGCCATCCCATACTTGTCAGGTAGGGGACGAATTGAATCCACTAGGGACCTCAACAATCCGTTAAGTCCTCTATTATTTCAGGGACTCTATCCAGAGGGAACCATAATGAGATGTAACAGTTCTAATCCTCACCTACGCTTGGCTGCGTAGTTTGATGAGTACGAGTTGGACTAACTCTCACTCTTTCGGTGCTCGATACTCCTCCCATGACTCAATGCTCATAAAACAATCTATATAGTCAATACATCTCAATTGGCTCATTTTACTTAGCCTTATAAAGGCTCTCATTATTCAATCAGTCTCATAGAGACTCCAACCATCTCATCAATCAACATCTCAATCAACAACTCAATGATTTGAACAATGATTAGGGAACAATCGAATAGGCAAATTGTTTGAGTTCAGTTATGGAGACTCAAAGTACTACCAAGTTCTATCAACTCATCATCATTCTCACATCACAATCACAACCCCTATCAACATTCTCCATCAAGGCTTTAGACTCAATCCCATCCTCATTCATGCATGCTTTCACTGATTAACATATAGGGCTTATACAATATCTCATGAAAAGTATACAATTTAATGTAACTATTTTATGATGATCATCAACATGAGAAAATACATACATTTAATATAGTTTTCAAGAACATAGTCAATAAACCATGCATATAGACACAAGAACCTTCAATTACCATCTAAGACTATCTATGGTGTACATGAAAGAACAATCCCATATTTTTGTTTAGTCTTACATACATGAAAGGTTGATATTACCATCAAAATTTGATGAATACTAGCTTTCTTGGAGAAAATCCTCGATCTTGGTAGTTCTTTTAAAGTGTTGTTTTCTTGAAATTCTAGGTCATGATTTAAGATTCCATTAGAGATTCATGAATAGATGAAGAAATTCAGGTTGGGTAGATTGAAATTTACGAAGAATAGCTTACCTTGAGGATGAATCTTGAAAACTAATCTTAACTTGATGATTTTCTTGATGATTCTTGAGCGTTTATGTTTAGAAGTGAAGGAGAGAGTTTTTGATTATGAAAACTAACGTTTTATATGTTTTGGGGCCTTCAATAGAACCCTAATGGTTTTAGGATAAAGGCGCCCTCAAAATAAAAATAAAAAATATCATTTATCTCATCCAAAAAGGGTCCGCAACTCAAAGCTATCATAGATCTTTGAATAGCTCTGCAGGTCCTCAGTAAAATGGTCATAACTTTCTACTCCGAGTTTGGTTAATGTGAAATTAAATGCGTTGGAAAGTTAATTAAAAGATCATTGATTTGATATATTATGGTTCACCTAACTCATTATACTTAAGGAAATATGGTCATTTGAAGTTGACCCTTCTATCAACACATACGAAAACTTAGTTGGTAGAAATTCTTTTGACTTGGCTTGATGTAAAAGATCCCTTATATTTATTTATTGAACTTAGGAGGGTATAGAAATTGACTGGAATGTTCCCCAAGTTAAAATAAAAATTTTGAGAAAAATACAAGTCATGTCTGCATCCCAGGCGCGTTGTGCCTTGGGCGTGCACAATCATTGTTTTTCGTCTTGAATCAAAAAATTATTTTTTTGATCCAACGGCTGTAAAATTTGAACTAGACCATTCTCCCACTCAATTTTCCATTCTGAATGCATTCCATTCTCGGATTCGCAAATGGAGCATGCGAAGATGCATTACACGCACATCTCTATTCTAGGAATGTATTGGTAATTTTACCGGGTGTTATATATCTCCTCTTGGGATCATTCATCCTCGAATGATGAGTAAAGATGTATGTCAAGGCACTAATAGACTCAAAACTCATCTCAATATTCACACCTATCAATCAATCAGTCTTTCAACTCCTCATCACTATCAACAATCTCTATTCAGACTTAAGAATAGACAATCAACTCAAGAAAATACAATCAATTTAGTTAAGGGTAAGGGCATTACCTTTAACATACTTATCATTAGCCATGAATAACGATCAAGACTCCTTTCAATACTCAAAAAACCAATATGGACTGTCGTAATCACTCAAAATAGACAAATCGATTTAGATCAAGAGTAGAGATACTATTTTAGACATTTTCAACATCAAGCACGAATGGAACGTCAAAACTCAATCAATTCGAATCGTTTAAATACTTTGATAATCAGTCCCTTGAACTCAGGAAGGAAAGTATCAACTCTAATCGATAATAGGACCATCGATACATAAGACTCTATGTATAACTCTGAAGCTTAGCACCTCATCTCAATTGTGCTCCTCCTCATGACACTCTACTCTATCAACTTAAGCTTATAGCTGCTATTCAACTCTCTACCTGTCCACATCTTTTTATTCCATTCAAGCCTACTTCTGAGCCATAAAGTGTTACCTTTAATATGATCATATTATTACCAAGCTAATCCTCAATACTTAGCTCTATACTTCCACAGGGGTTTTTCAATTAAAGATCACTAGTCCTCTTCATTACTTCACAATCACGAAGTCTTCGATAGTCTTTCATCAATACTCACATAATAACAATCATGCATTCAGGCTTATCATTCTAACTACTTCGATTCTATCTTAGAATTTTCAAGCCTACTTAGCATTTCTACCTCCACTATTCAATGAGCTCCCACTCGAATACATACCTATATACTCTTACCTCTTTGTTGCACGTAAGAAAGTCTCACCTCTCTACTCCTCCCTATCTCTACCACTACATGACACAAGTAAAACACCAATGTCACAATAAGGATATATTCACTCCTCCTTATCTACCCTCATTCTCTGTCTACTACTATCAACATCACTATTTAGACCAAGGGGAACTCATCATCACTACATCCTATCATCAATAATGGCATAACAAGCCGAAGGTTAGTACATGCATAAGATAACATCAGAATGAAGAACTCTCACTCTTTCACATCAACCATCACTCCTCTACTATCATCGACATTTTTGTCAAGACATAGGAAGACAAGATCACTCGAAGAACTTGGAATGAACAATTATTAGCATGACTCAACCAAGAAATCTCATCTAAGGACATTCATAATAAAGTATAATCTCCCTCATCTATCAAGACTCATTCTAAGTTCACAGAACTATATGTAGTGTAAAATTTAGGTCACATCTCATTCAATATAGGACTGAAAACTCTTAGATCCATGGGGTAAGTTCAAATTTAATGAATGAGCTAATCACTTTTCATCCTCACAACTCAACATGAATAACAATCAACAAGTTATATATAGGACTACCCTATGGGCATGGTAGTTGTATACCCAATGGGATTAGAGTATTATCTTCACTGAAGTATAATGAATATACAAGATGGCAAAAATTAATACCTCATCCAAATCGGCCTATCACTATTGAACGCTCAAAATATACTTCTATCTATCATATTGCCATCTCCCCCTTAGCTCAAGGGTCGTCTCTTTAAGTATACCAATCAATTCTTTATGCTAGGCTATAAGCATATATCGTCACATGATCGAGGAATCACTATTCACAAGAATAGGTGTCTTAAAATCTTCTATCATTCTATAGTCGCATAAATAAATTAGCCATTAAGATTCTCTTCAAGGATATCACTCTCAGCTTCTTCTTTTCTCTATGGGAATCTCTCTCTCTATTTGCTACTTTTAATAGTGTATATAACCACTTTTCACAACTCTTATAATCTAACCTCTTCTTTTGCCTGCTAATGCTCAACTTCTATGCTCTCATAACTCATCTGTATGAGACTTAGACTATAAGGGAAAAACTCATCATCATCTCTCCGTATGTCCCAATCAACTTAGTTTCCAAAGGCTGACAAGGGATGCTTACCTCATCCTACTCCACATTGATAACTCAAATATACTATCTAGATTGTTATAATAGTCATAACTTAGAGCTTCACATATCTTTACATAACCATGGTTAAACATCTCAAGTCTCTTCTTATCTATTGAGCTATCCTCATTTCACTCACCTTACCTAAGGGGCACTTGTACTCTGCCCATAGCATCACTTTCCTTATAACTCAGTACCACTCACCTATTTAATCATATCTCCTTATCTAACTAAGGCTCATAACTCAACGAATCTCTTGAACTCTCACTTAAAGTTCATAAGCCTAATTTAGATCTATCACATGGAAAGAACTCTTTCCCTTATTCAACATCTACACTTCACCTTCAATAGTATGAATACTACAACACATCAATAAAAATTCCTTTTAGTTTGAGCATGCTCTATCACATCCTGATACTAACTCTCTCTCTCTCTCTCTCTCTCTCTCTCTATACCTCATCATAACAATCATAGGGTACTTATCACTTTTTCATCAAACTTATAGCAATCGACTCATCGTTTTATTACTTACCTAAAAGGTATATATTTCTAATTACAAGCCCCAATCAACTATCACTCTCACTATGTCATCCTTTTCTTTCTATCATCATCATTTTATCTCTAGAATGATAGCTCTACTCAGGGTGGTATAAGACCTCACATCTTACTCCTAGGCGGTAACATTAAACTTTTTAGAGACATAAGTTCCTCTCTAATGGGAACATCAGAAGCAAATTTTGTATAAGAGGGTCTGGATACATCTAAAGCTAACTCATATGCATGATTCATATAAGTAACAGTGCACTCTTTCTAGTCAATAAACATAGCACACTAGTTAGCTTCTCTCAAGCCTAGTGTAGTCTCTCTACCATTCTGATTACTCTATCATGGAGGATCTCATCTGTAAGAGTTTGAACAGTACTGTCTCTATCACCTTGTGGATGAGGCATAGCCAAATTGTTTAGAGCAATACATAAATCATCATAGATTTCTTAGGAAATAGCTCTATCGTACGATTCAGAATTTGAAAGAAGGAAAACTTTTCCTAAATGTCAATAGTCCCTCATTTATAGAAGTGTTGCCCTCACAACCATAAATAAATTCCTATAGAAATGGCTTAATAGACTTCCTAGGACACTTGAACTCGTGCTCTGACACCAAGTTTGTCATGCCCCGGGAGGGTACCCTAGATGTAACCGACACTCAGAGACTATTGCTAGTCCCTAAGTGAACCACTTGGTCTTATCACATTTATTCATTCATACATTCTACTAATTAGCGAAAGATATAAGGAAGTAAATGGGCATATCTCATATCTCAAAATAATTTTATAAATGGAAAGGCTAATAGAAAGGGACTAACTCAACAAGTCTTAACATCAACATTGGACTCTAGTCTATGAAGCCTCTATCACTATCAAGTGGAAGACATAATCAAATCTAACTCTAAAGTAAGATGAAATAAATATAATGGATCCTCCAAAGTAGAGGAGGCTCACCAATCAGATGAACATCTCAAATCATCAACGATGCGCCTGTTGACGATCTCCAAATCTTGTATCTACATCATGAAATGATACAGTCCCAGAGGGGGAAGTTAGTATGTGGAATGTACTGGTATGTAAAATAGTAGAGTGAAATAAAAACTAGTAGAATAATATATAAAGAACAATCAATATCAAGGATAGTAAAAAAATCAACATGTTAAATATCTATCTAAGCAAGAATAAAGAGTAAACAAGTAACCCATCAACCTATCAACTCATCAATCGAATCAGACCTATTGTCTCAACTCATTTCATCTCATCTTGCCTCAAATTAGAGTACTTAGCTTGGAAACTTTTTGGAGTTTCTCTTATCGACAACAATCACTTATTTGATGCTAATCGTACAACAAGCCACCATTGTTGCCACAACCGTCCCATACTTACCGTCTAGGGGACAAGTTGAATCCACTAGGGACCCCAACAATCTGTTAAGTCCTCTATTGTTTCAGGGACTCTATCCAGAGGGAACCACAATGAGATGTAATGGTTCTAATTCTTACCTATTCTTGGCTGTGTAGTTTGACGAGTGTGAGTTGAACTAACTCTTACTCTTTCGATGCTCGATACTCCTCCCATGACTCAATGCTCATAAAACGGCCCATCCAGTCAATACATCTCAATTGACTCATCTCACTCATCCTTATAAAGGCTCTCATTATTCAATCAGTCTAATACAGACTCCAATCATCTCATCAATTAATATCTCAATCAATAACTCGAGAATTTGAACAACCATTAGGGAACAATCAAATAGATAAATAATTAGAGTTCAGTTATGGAGACTCAAAGGATTATCAAGTTCTATCAACTCATCAACATTCTCACATCACAATCACAATATCTATCATTATTCTCAATCAAGGCTCTAGATTCAATCCCTATCCTCATTCATGTATACTTTCATTGATTAACATATAGGGCTTATGCAATATCTCATGAAAAGTATACAATTCAATATAACTAGTTTATGATGATCATTAACATTAGAAAATACATACATTTAATATAGTTTTCAAGAACATAGTCAAGAAACCATGTAGATAGACTCAAGAAACTTCAACTACCATATAAGACCATCTATGGGGTACATAGAAGAACAATGCAATGTTTTTGTTTAGCCTTATATACTTGAAAAGTCAAAATTACCATCAAAATTTGATAAATACTAGCTTTCTTGGAGAAAATCCTAGATCTTTATAGTTATTCTAAAGTGAAAGATCTTGGAAAGACATTGTTTGAAGAGCTTCTCTTTGATTCTTGAATTCTTGATTTAGAATCTTTAGAGTTTTTGATGAAGAACCCTAATTCTTGAAGAAAGATCAACAAATCGTTTCTTGGGGTTCTTGAATTTGTTTTCTTGAAATCCTAGGTTGTGATTTAAGATTCCATTACAGATTCATGAATAGATAAAGAAATTCAGGTTGGGTAGATTGGAATTTATGAAGAATAGCTTACCTTGAGGATGAATCTTTAAAGCTAATCCTAACTTGATGTTCTTGATGATTCTTGAGCGTTTATGTTTAGGAGTGAAGGAGAGAGTTCTTGATTATGAAAACTGACGTTTTATACGTTTTGGTGCCTTAAATGGACCCTCAATGTTTTTAGGATAAAGGCACGCCAAAATAAAAAAAATTGTCATTTATCTCATCTAGAAAGGGTCCGCGTTGGGTCCGCGACATGAAGCTGTCGCAGATCTTCAAACAGCTCTGCAGGTCCTCAATAAAATGGTCATAACATTCTACTCTAAACTCTGATTAAGACGAAATTGTGTGCGTTGGAAAGCTAATCCAAATATATTTGATTTGATATATGACCCTTCTATCAGCTCATACGAAAACTTAGTTGGTAGAAATTCTTTGGACTTGGCTTGATGTAGAAGATTGAAAAACACAAGTCATGTCTGCATCCCAGGCGTGTCGCGCCTTAAGCGTGTACAACCACTATTTTTCGTCTTGGATCGAAAAATTATTTTTGATCCAATGGATCTAAAATTTGAAGAAGATCATTATCCCACTCAATTTTTCATGCTGAATGCATATCCGATCTCGAATTTGAAAATGGAGAATGGAAAGATATGTTACATGCATATCTCTAATCTAGGGGTATTTTTGTAATTTTACTAGGTATTTATAGGTACAATGCTCCTCCTCCATGTGGATAGCTTTGGATTGTTGAAGATAAGAGTTAGTGAGTCCTCTACTTCAAGGATAATGTCCTAGTTTCTTTCATGATTGATGTATTAAGTTTATCTAGTTGTATTTCTTTTGCTATATTTTACTTGGGGGTGAGCTCGAACATATCTTGACGTTCATCAAGTCTATGTTAGAGGTATTGTTGGACAAAGTATTAAGAGTCTATATTTTAAGTTTTCTTTATGAATTTTGTGTTGATTCTCCTTTAGCTCGAGTTCTCTTTTAAATTTTTGCTTTTATTTATATTCAATTTCTATGAAATGCTTGATGTATGCTAAGAGGCTTGGGTGAGATGCCTTTGGATTTCTCATTCGCTGTGTTATGACTAGGCCCTAGGCTTGGGTCGTGATAAAAAAACCTTAGTTGGGGGAAGATAATCATGAAAGTGTTTGAAGGTTAGGATTTTGGTGTAATCTAGGTATTTTAGGTCTTTATTCATTTATTCCTTTCAATTTTTGTTATTTTAGACCAAGAACAGGCCCAACGCATTGAAAAAGGAGAACACCAATTCTATAAAGATTTTTAAAAAGGCTTGTTTTAAGGTAGGTGATGGTTTTATTTTCTGTGGTGATATATGTTCTTGTAAACTTCATTTTAAGTATTATCTGCATGTATGTGAATAGAGGAAAATGGAATGAACCTAAAGAAATGACTAATTGTGAATAATTGTATATAATGAACCCGTTACTTGATTATGCAACTTGTAAACATTCATTGTGATTGTGGATTAGGATGTTTCGACGCATCATTAGATAAGGATGTCCTATTCCAACACATTATTGGGTCGAATGTCACATTTTGATAAATTATTAGATCGGGAGTCACATTCCAATATGTTATTGAATCAAGTTTCATAATTTGACACAACATCTGATTGGTGTCACATTTTGACACGCTAATAGATTGAGTATTAGTTCCATGATAGGACCATTATTGACTATTGTATTTAAGATTGGCATTGTGAATTGTATATTGAATATAAACTGATAACTTGCTAAGATTATCGGTATATGTATGGTTGTACTATGTTCTGGTAACCTGCATGTATTTTGCTTATTGAAATAGCTATGTAATCCTACCAGTACACTATTGTTATATATGCTAATATTGCACTTACTCTTTGTTGAGCATAGGATATCTTTAGGCGGTTATTGATATACCTCAACTAGGAGAGCAATGAGAAATTGACTTCAAGGTGAGACAACTTGTTCATACTACCATGGATTTATCTATTCTCTTAGTCCATTTTATTTTCAGACTCAGACATTTTAGGTATTTATTGTTAGGATTTATCGGGGTTGCATCCCTATACGTTGGACATTTAGGGGTCATTAGATGTGAAGGATAAGTGCAAATAATCCTAGAATACAAATATAGTGGCCCTAAAATTATTGTTTGGTTGGCAAATCCGGGATAACTTATACTTGGACTAACAAATAGTACCGTCCTTTTGGATGTTATACTAATCCCGAGATAACTTATCCCGGAATGAAAAGAGTAAATGACAAAGATATCCTTTTAAACCCTTTTTTATACATCACTTTGCATATTTATGTATATTACATTATTTTTAATACAATATCTAATAACATTCACAACCTTCACTCCTTATTTCTGTGATACTTCTTCATATTTTTTATTAAAAAATTGCACTATATAATATAATTTTTATTGACTAATTCTTATGTTTTTTATATTTTAATTTTTCATAAATCTTTTCTTACTTTAACAAACTTAAAAATGGAAGTTCTATTTTTAAACTAAATAAGAAAGTTTTATTTTAAATGCATACGGTAATATCATGAAAATACACACATAGACATATTTAAGCTAAATGAGATGAAAGATTTATATTAAAAATGAATATTGAATAACTTATGCTAGCAAAGAAAATACATAAAAAAACTAATAAAGTGAAGAGTATTTTTATAAACAAACAACATATTCTTAATATTTATATAACAAACAAAACACTCAATAAGAAATAATCTCAGCATAACTTATCCCATCATTACTAATCCTAACCTCACTTATCTCGTCATAACTTATCACATCTTAACTTGTATGCAAACCAAACGACCCCTTAGATAGAGTTTTGATATAATAATTTTCAGGCTCTAGGAAGAGGTTGTTCCTGTTATATGTTAGATTTTCTGCTTGAGTTTATAGGAATTCAACTAGATTCTATTTAAACCTATTTCACATCTTTAAATATTTATCTCTGACTAGTGAATGGAGCAATGTCATAACAAGGTAGCAGTACTAAAAGGTGTGGCTGGATCACCTCTGAACCTTTGGTTTTTTCATGTTGTCGAAGAGCTAAACAATGATTTTTACGTGTTTTCAAGGGTAGTTAGTTCTTCTTAGTTAAGCTATACTAATGGTTCTCCCATCAGTAGGTGCCAATCATGGTGGGTTGGGGTTGTGATAAAAGTTGGTATCATAGTTCTAGTTTTATTGATATCATTTTACCAAAATGAGTCTAGTAGAGTCTTATAGAATAACACAAATATATTGAAACAACCCCAAAAAGTCCTTGAAAATGTGCCTTGGAATGCCCAAAAATTTAAATTCCATATATCTCAAAATTCGTTCGTTATTTCAAAAGTCTGACTTCATATTTGTAATTAGGGGGTCAAATTTAGGTGAAAAAGAGTCTAACCCCAATTTAAGAGCAAAAGATTAGCAATTATAATTTTTTAAGTGACAATTTCCTGAGAGTAATTCGTACCCCTGGCGTGACACGCCAAGGGGGTGCTCATGTACAATTTTGCCTCTGTTTCCTCTCCATGACATGGAGAGGTGTATTTTCCCTGGCAGTATTTTTCCTGTGCAGTCCAAATATTCTATGTGTTGGGCCCAAGTTTTCTCAAGCGTGTTTTTATCTATACTTAGCAAAGTTTCACCCTTATATCATCCAAAACATTTCCCAATACTCCCCAAAATAGTTAGCCATATTTTCACTCCAAAATTCAAGTCCCAAACCCTCATCCGCAACTAAGGATTTTCTTCAAGCTTCAAGTCTCCATCTTCAATCTTCACCAAGAGCTTCTCCAAAACAAAGATATGTGGTGTTGAACCATTGGGTTCCTAAGCCTCTTTTTTTCTAATATTTCATGATTTAAATTTGATTTTACATATGGGTCTTGTATATTGAAAAATTTACTGCACAGTGATTTTAGTTCATGAAAGCATGGTTGTTTTAGCATGTTTTGAGCTCTAAATCTTGGATCTAATGTTGGATTTGATGAGGGATTTTGATGTGAATGTCTTAGGGGTGTTGCAAGGTGTTGATTGATAGTTTTACTATAAATTTTCTTGCATGATTTCATCTCTAAATTGCATGGTCTTTTATCCCCATTACACCCCCAAGTGTTTGATAAAATGTCCAGCTAGGATTTCTTGTGGAAATTAAAGTCCAAATCATGAGATATGATAACATTGACTATATAATGGTGAAATGAGATTATATACATGATATATATGTTTTATATAATGTGTTGCATTAGACCATGCCCGGCCCTAGGGGTATAGTAGCTCAGATAACCATGTGAGGGGTATTTACCTTGCCACCAGGGTGTCCAGGTGTGAATGACATCAACTATGTGAGGGGCATATACGTTGCCACTAGGGTGTCTAAGTGTGAATGGAATCAACCATGTGAGGGGTATGTGCCTTGCCACCAGGGTGTCCAGGTTTGAATGGCATCTCCCAAACAAAGTTGAGATTCTATCTTGGTCTATTCTACACATCTAATATTCCATATGAGCAAGAGCTACTTAAGCATGCTTTACTTACACTATGAACATACATGTCATATTGTTATACTATGCCTATTGTCTAATGTCTGCATTTTGAGTATGATGTCTATCTATTGTTGTATTGCATCCCACATACTTAGTACATTCAAACGTACTAACACATACTCTTGCCTATATGATATTACCATGTAGGAACCAGTGCTCAAGTTGATCATCCTCCTCCTCCATGTGGTTAGACCGGTTATACTCAAACCTAGTTGGTGAATCCTCCACTTTGAGGACTTTAGTCTATGTTGTTATTATCTATGTATTGAGATGCTTTCTTATGTTCTATTTTGACTATGAGGGTGAGCCTGATTACTTTGTCTTGGCCCCAGTCTATCTATGTATTTAGAGGTGCTTGTTGGATAAGTTATGTATCTATTTTATGAGCTATGACTCCTTGGCCCTTATTGATGTTGTTTTGCAAGCTATCCCTTAGCCCCTTTCCCCCTTAATCTTACTTTATGTCTTTTACATGCTTCAGTGACCAATGATGTGCAATGATAAGTTGAGAGGCTTGATTGGGGTTCCTTCGGGTTCCCCATTTACCGTGTCACGTCTAGGTCCTAGGCTTGAGATATGACAACTTGATATAAGAGCACTAGGTTGATAGATCCTCAGAGTCCAACACGACGCATCGATTAGAGTCCTATTCATGGTTGTGAAGTGCACCATGACTATGAATAGGAGGCTATGAGGTGTTTTAGGAAATGTTTCCCTTCTTTATCTTCTATGTCATGCTATAGGGTTGTAGTGAGTTCCCCCCTTAACGATTGTTCTTTTCTATGCTAGATCATGCCAAACACTAAAGGAAGACTGGCCCAAACTCCCGAGGAGCAACCTACCAATGCTGAGCTCAGGGATGTTCTTAGTATGCTTGCCCAAGTGGTGGCCAACCAAGTTCAACAAGGGGCCTAAGCCCCTCATGCTACAACCTCGGGGGTTAGGGTAAGAGACTTCATGAGGATGAATCCTCCAATTTTTCATGGGCCAAAGGTTGATGAAGATCCACAAGAGTTCATAGATGAGGTCTATAAAATCTTGAATATTATGGGTGTTGGGCCAAATGAAAAGGTGGAGTTAGTGGTATACCAACTCAAAAGGATATCCCGAATTTGGTATGAGCAATGGAAGGGTGAGAAGGGGGTTGTTAATGTGGTGATTTTGAGAGGAGTTGAAATTGTCCTTCCTTAATCGGGTTTTCCCTTTTGAGCTTAGGGAAGCAAAGTTAGTAGAGTTTATGAACTTGAAACAAGGTGCCATGAGTGTGAGGGAGTATGCCCTCAAGTTTAATCAACTTTTGAAGTATGCTCCTCATTTGGTAGTGGATCCTAAATCAAGGATGAATAAATACGTGATGGGGCTCTTCGACTTGGTGAGTGAAGAATGCTGGTCCACCTGGCTAATTGATGACATGGACTTGTCTCGGTTGATGACTTATGCCAAGCAAATGGAGGAAGAAAAGTTAAGAAAGAGGAAGGGCCATGAGGCCAAGAGGGCCTGTTCTGAGAGTAGGTTTCAAAATGGTGCTAGATTTCAGCAAGGCCAAGGGCCTCCTCATATTACTAATAGGGAGTTTATCAATAACTTCGCTAGGCCTTAAGGTGTGGGTGAAATGGCTCCTAATGAAGTGTGTACTAGATATGGAAAGAATCATAAACATGTTCTGAATGTGAGGAGCTTGGTCACAAGAAGGTAGATTGTCCGAGAAACCGTGGCATGGTTTGGGGTGCTAATGTGGTCCCATTGGGGAGAGGTGGTCCTTAAGGTGGTGCCCCAAGCTACAATTGATTTTAAGCTATACATGGAAGGCAATGGGTTGGTGAGGTCCCTGATGTTGTTACCGATATGTTGAAAATCGTTGACTTTGATGTGTATGCTTTGATTGATTCAGCTGCCACTCTTTCCTTTATTACTCCTCTTGTTTCTAAAAGTTCCATGTTATTCCTGAGTTATTTCATGAGTCATATGAAGCATCTACTCCTATTAGTGCCTCTATTGTTGCTAGGAAAGTTTATAGGAGTTGTCCTATTTACATTTTGAACAAGTTGTTGCCTTGTGATCTTGTTGAATTAGACATGGTAGACTTTGATGTCATTCTTGGGATGGATTGATTGCATGGCTAATATGCTTCCATTGATTGTAGATCCCGTAGGGTCAAGTTTTAGTTTCTTTATAAACCCATCCTTGAGTGGGAAAGTCAAGATGTGTGGTCAACGGTAGATTCATTTCATGCATTAAAGCCCATAAGTTAATTTCTAGGGGGTGTTTGTATTATCTTGTGAGGGTTAAAGATGTGGAGTCCCGGTCACTTCCATTGAGTCGGTCCCCATTGTTAACGAGTTTCTTGATGGCTTCCCAAATGATCTTCTCGATGTCCTTCCCAAAAGGGAGATAGACTTTGGCATAGATTTTCTTCCCGATACTCAACCTATATCCATTCTCTCTTATTGTATGGCCCTAGTAGAGTTGAAGGAGTTAAAAGAGCAATTGAAAGATTTGTTAGAAAAGCGATTTATTAGACCTAGTGAATCACCTTGGGGTGCTCCGGTGTTGTTTGTGAAAAAGAAGGATGAGTCACTTAGAATGTGCATTGATTACCGGTAACTCAATAGGGTTACTATAAAGAATAGATATCCTCTTCCAAGAATTGATGATTTTTGACCAATTGCAAGGGCTAGCTTCTTCTCCAAGATTGACCTTCGGTCTGGATATCATCAAGTGAAGGTGACGGAGTGTGGTATTCCCAAGATGACTTTTTGGACTAGATATGGGCATTATGAATTTGTGGTGATTTCCTTTGGGTTGACTAATACACCAATCATCTTCATGGACCTAGTGAATAGGGTCTTCAAATCCTACCTTGATTCCTTTATTATGGTCTTCATTGATGGTATTTGATCTATTCATATGGTCAGGAGGAGCATATGGGTCGTTTGAGGGTTATCTTGCAAAGATTGAGGGAGAAGAGCTTGTATGCTAAATATGACAAGTGTAAGTTTTGGTTGAAGGAGGTTGGATACTTAGGTCATGTGGTCTCAGGGGATGGTATTAAGGTGGATCCTAAGAAGATTGATGTGATTAGGAATTGGCCTAGACCATTGATCCCGTCAGATATTAGAAGTTTCTTAGGCCTTGTGGGTTACTATAGAAGGTTTGTAAATGGGTTCTCTTCTATTGCTTCCCCTATGACAAAATTGACTCAAAAGAAGGTTAAGTTTGCATGGACCAATGAATGTGAGAAAAGCTTCCAAACATTGAAAGATAGGCTTATGTCCGATCCTATATTGTCACTACCAGATGGGTTTGAGGGTTTTGTTGTGTATTGTGATGCATCTAGAGTTGGTTTGGGTTGTGTGCTAATGCAAAATCTAAGGTCATAACCTATGCTTCTAGGAAACTCAAAGTGCATGAAAGGAATTACCCTACCCATGATCTAGAGTTAGCCGCCATTGTTTTTGCATTGAAGATATGGAGCTATTATTTGTATGGGGTGCATATGGATGTCTTCACCCATAATAAGAGCCTCCAATACGTCTTCACCCAAAAGGATCTCAACTTGAGACAAAGAAGGTGGCTAGAACTTCTTAAAGACTATGACATGAGTGTGCATTACCATTCAGGTAAGGCAAATGTTATGGCAGATGCTTTGAGTCGGGTGTCTATGGGTAGCCTAGCTCATGTGGATGGTGGTGATAGGGATATGACTAAGGAGGTGCAGAGATTGGCTGGATTGGGGAGGAGGGAGGTTGGATGGTGTGGGTAATGATATTGTGGTTGTTGATGGGTCTAAGTCTTCTTTGGTTGATGAGGTGATAGAAAAAAAAGATCTTAACTCTTCCTTGCTTGAATTGAAGGCCTGGGTGAAAGAGGAAAAAATAGAGGTTTTTTCCTAAGGGGGAGATGGGGCTCTTAGATACCAAGGTAGGTTTTATATGCCATGTGTTGGTGGTTTAAGGGAAAGAATTCTTGATGGGGCTTATAATTCTTCTTATTCTATCCACCCCGGTTCCACCAAAATGTATAGGGACTTGAGGGATGTGTATTGGTTGGGAGGCATGAAGACAGATGTTGCCAAATTTATTTCTGGTTGCCATAGTTGTCAACAACTCAAAGCCGAGCATCAAAGGCCGGGTGGCCTAACCCAAGATATAGAGATTCCTACAAGGAAGTGGGAGGTGATTAATATGGAAATTGTGGTTGGGTTGCCCAAGACTAGGAAAGGTTTTGGAAAGTGGGAGGTGATTAATATAAAATTAGCTTACTTTCTACTGGTCAAGACTACATATGGGGATGAAGAGTATGCAAGGTTTTACATCTATGAGTTAGTGAGGTTACATGGGGTTCCTTTATCCATTATATCGGATCATGGTGCACAATTTACTTCACACTTATGGAGGTCTTTTCAAAGGGGTCTTAGTATAAAAGTTCACCTAAGTACGGCCTTCCACCCTCAAACGGATGGCCAGACCAAAAGGATAATTCAAACACTTGAGGATATATTCAGGGATTGTGTCTTGGATCTTAAAGGTAGTTGGGATGACCATCTTCCATTGATTGAGTTTGCCTACAATAATAGCTATCACCTTAGCATCGGTATGGCTCCTTTTGAGGCTCTTTGTAGGAGACATTGTAGATCATCGATGGGTTGGTTTGAGGTTGGAGAGGTGGCTTTATTGGGGCCGGATCTGGTTATGGATGCTCTTGAGAAGGTTAGGATGATTAGGGAAAGGTTGAGGATAGTCCAAAGTCAACAAATATCCTATACCGATGTAAGAAGAAGAGACTTAGAATTCCAAGTGGGTGATTGGGTCTATTTGAAAGTTTCTCCAATGAAAGGTGTGGTCCATTTTGGTATAAAAGGAAAGTTGAGTCCAATGTATGTTGGTCCTCATGAGGTAATAAAGAGAGTTTACAAGGTAGCTTATGAGTTAAAGTTTCCTAATGAAATGAATTTGGTCCATTTGGTGTTCCACATCTCTATGTTGAGAAAATGTGTTGGTGATCCTAATGCCATTATGCCTTTTAATGTCATAGGTATCATTGAGGACAACTTGACTTATGAGGAGGTTCCAGTTCAGATCATAGATACACAAGTAAAGAGACTGAGGAACAAAGAGGTGGCATCCGTTAAGGTCCTTTGGAGGAACCAACAAGTTGAAGGTGCTACATGGGAGGCCGAAGTGAACATGCAAAGACAATATCCTTATGTTTTCCACTCCACTCAAGCCTAAGGTAAAAAAACTAAATCCCATATGGTATTTCAAGTCTTACATTTCAGCCCCTATGTCATTCATATGCATTCATGTTTAAGTTGATAAACTTATGATGATTTTACACTTATGTTGAGATTTTGAAGATGGGGTTTTACATGTTATGATACATTCTTGTTGGGGCTGATTTGTTCATGATCACCCTTGTCTTGTACATCCCTTTTACATTCAGGGATGAATGTTTCCAAGCGGGAGATATTGAAGCGATCCCAAAATGTTCCCAAAAATGTGTTTTGGAATGCCCAAAATTTAAATTCCATATATCTCAAAATCTGTTTGTTATTCGAAAATCTGACTTCATATTTGTGATCAGGGGGTCAAAATTAGGTGAAAAAAGCTTTAACCCCTATTTAAGAGTGAAAGATTAGTAATTATAATTTTTAAGTGACAATTTCCAAAGAGCAATCCGCGCCCCTAGCGCGATGCGCAAGGGCGCGCTCATGTACAATTTTGCCTCAGCGTTCTCTCCGTGATGCAGAGAGGAGTATTTTCCTTGGTAGTATTTTTCCTGTGCGGTCCAAATATTCTAAGTGTTAGGCCCAAGTTTTTCGAAACATGTTTTTACCTGTACTTAGCCAAATTTCACCCTTATATCATCCAAAATATCTCCCAATACTCCCCAAAACACTTAGCCGTATTTTCACTTCAAAATTCAAGTCCCAAAACCCTCATCCAGAATTAAGGATTTTCTACAAGCTTCAAGTCTCCATCTTCAATCTTCACCAAGAGCTTCTCCAAAGCTAAGGTATGTGGTGTTGAACTATTGGGTCCTTTCATCCACAGAGCCTAAGCCTCATTTTTACTAATATTGCATGATTTAAAGTTGATTTTACATGTGAGTTTTGTATATTGAGAAATTTACTGCACAGTGATTTTAGTTCATGAAAGTATGATTGTTTTAGCTTGTTTTGAGCTCTAAAATCTTGGATCTAATATTGGATTTGACGAAGGGTTTTGATGTGAATGTCTTGGGGACGTTTCAAGGTGTTGATTGATGGTTTTAATATAGATTTTATTGCATGATTTCATCTCCAAATTGCATGATCTTTTACACGCATTACACCTCCCCAAGTGTTTGATAAAATGTCCGGCTAGGGTTTCTTGTGGAACTGAAACTCAAAATCGTGAGATATGATAGGATTGACTATATGATGATGAAATGAGCTTATACACACAGATCTGTTCTATATAATGTGTTGCATTAGACCATGCCTAGCCCTAGGGGTATATTAGCTCGGATAACCATGTGAGGGGTATGTACCTTGCCACCAGAGTGTCCAAGTGTGAATGGCATCAACCATGTGAGCAGTTTATACCTTGCCACCAGGGTGTCCAGGTGTGAATGGAATCAACCATGTGAGGGGTATGTACCTTGCTAGGGTGTCCAGGTGTGAATGGCATCTCCTAACCAAAGTTGCGATTCTAGTTTTGTCTCTTCTACACATATGATATCCGATATGAGCATGAGCTGCTTCAACATGTTTTACTGTCATATTAACATGCATGTCATATCGTTATACTATGCCTATTTTCTAGTGTATGCATTTTGAGTATGATTTCTATCTGTTGTTGCATTGCATCCCAGATACTTAGTACATTCAAACATACTAACACATACTCTTGCCTACATGATATCACCATGTAGGAACTGGTGCTCAAGTTGATCCTCCTCCTCCTACACGTGGCTAGATCGGTTCTACTCAAATCTAGTTGGTAAATCCTCCACTTCGGGGACCTTAGTCTATGTCGCTATTATCTATGTATTGAGACACTTTCTTATGTTCTATTTTGACTATGAGGGTGAGCCCGGTTACTTTGTCTTGGCCCCGGCTCTATCTATGTATTTATAGGTGTTTGTTGGACAAGTTATGTATCTATGTAAAGATCTATGACTCTTTGGACCTTATTGATGTTGTTTTGCAAGCTATCCCTTAGCCCCTTTGCCCCATAATCTTATTTTATATCTTTTACATGCTTCCATGACCAATGATGTGTAATGATAAGTTGAGAGGTTTGATTGAGGTTCCTTTGGGTTTCCCATTCGTCGTGTCATGTCTAGGCCCTAGACTTGGGTCATGACATGTATGTACTTTTCTTCGTGAGGCTATAAGATTTTAGGAAATCTCTCTTATGTTTTTTCTCTCTCCTCTTTTCGTGTTGTAACTTGATTCCAATTGATATTTAGTGATCCAAATTGGTATCTGATCTCTATAATTTTTCTCATCATAGATGGTTAACATATGTTATAATGGTGTTAGGCTACCAGATCCCACTAATGAGTCGGTAGAGAAATCTGCAGCAAGAGGATATGGTTGTGGTAGAGATAGAGAAAGAGGAAAGCAAAGAGGTTGAAGAAGGTTAGCACCCTTCATGGGTGATGCCTAAGCCAAGAGTGTACCTATATAAGAGGCCTCTCATACACCTCAGGTTTAGATAGAGGAAAATGTGGAGATTAAGGCTGAATAGAATGGAGAACCTGATAAAGGTGCATAGGCTAGGACTGCATAACTCCGCCCTTTGGACCTATTAATTGTCCAGCATGTATTGGCTTTTTTTATTGGGTTTTATCAGCTTTGAGAGCATTGACAAAGTTCGTACCACTCCAATTCTAGCCACCAGCCTTATTGTAGATATGCCCCCCCCCCCCAATATAGAGGGAACACTGGGTATTGATACATTATTCTGTTCCCTTTTGGGCCCATACTGATAATGAGCATGAGATGTTGACCAAGTTTGTAAAATTGAAGCCTCCAGTGTTCCAAGGTTTAGAGAATAATGATTCCTATTAGTTTATCTTAGATTATTATGTGTTGCTTTTCAAGATGGGTATTATCCATCAACTGGAGTTAAGTTTGTGACATTCCAAGTTTGAGGAAAGGCTAAGCAGTGGTGGAGAGACTCTTTAGAGTGTTGATTGCTAATCTTTCCACCTCTTATTTGCATTTAGTTCCACACCTTGTTCTTGGAGAAGTATGATGTAGAACCCCTTATGTAACACCCCACCTCTTACAATACTAGTACTATACAAATAAAACATGATATGGCTATTCAAATTAGCGCCAATTTTTAAAAGTGCTTGAATCTCATGTTATAGGGCGATATGTGCGTCTAACACTTAAGAGAGTCGAGTGTTTACATGTTTTCTATCAAATTGAGGAGATCACGACCCTAAATAAAGTGAGAGAATTGAGGTGCTTGTAGGACTTAAGAAGCTAGCAGGTGAGTCACCTACTTGCTTAGCTTAAATTTGCTAGCTAAATGGTGGCGAGGCCCGATTTCGAATTTTTCCAAGTCCGATTATGAATAAAGTCTGTGCTAAGGGTGTAACTTTAGCCCATGTTTTAGCATCATAAAGGGACTCTGTATTCAACTGAAGATGAATAATAAAAGGGCCCAAGTACACCATAATCCACTTGGCTAATTGGGACCAAACCAAGTGAAGAAGAGTTTGGAAAATGGGCAGCCAAGGCCCATCAACTTTGAGACCCATTTAGGCCCAAGTGTAAGAGCCAAACTGCTACATCACAAGCTGATTAATATGTGTTAATATGTGGTGAAAAGGTCAAAAGAAAGTCGGACAAAGAGACTCTTTAAAAGGGCTCAAAAACAGCTCCTTAATTCATTTCACTTTGGAAAAAATTTTCAGCTTTCCCAAAGACTCTTTTCCTCTTTTTATTTCATTTCATAAGGCAGCCTACGCAACCCTCTAGGGTTCTTGAAGGAAACCTGAACCTTAAAGGCTAAGGTAAGTGGAAATATCCATGTATTTGTTATACGTATCCCATGACAAACAAAAAGTATATGCTAGTTATGTTTGTGCTGAAATTTTGGAGAACATGTGTCCTAAGAATTTTTGTGAACTTTTCTTGTTGTTCAAGAGAATTTTCTCTTCTTGGTTGGCTGAATTATGAACTAATACATGTTTTTAAAAAGGTTTAGTTTTTTAGTGATGTAACTTAGCTGCTGCACCATGTTTACAGTCCACAAAAGTGAGTCCTTATAGGATATCACAATTGTGTTCTTAGTACGAACTTGTGGGCTGATGGATGGAAGGCTATTCTGTCACATCATTCATGACTTCTTTAGTACTATTCTAAGACTTTTTAAGGATGTTTTTATGTATAGATGTGTTGAGGACAATTTGGTTAAAGTTGGAACAGGTTTGGGATTGTCGACGTCAAAATGGGGCAGAGGGACTTAACGTTATGCCACCTATTTGTATGTTGCATAGAATTGTTATGTGTTGTGCTTTGTGGGCTATTGAAAGACTATTATGGAACTAGAGCAGGCTTTACATGACATGTATATGAGAATGCGTATTAGAAAATATGATTAGGGGCGGAAAGGTTGAAAGAATACGCTCGGGTTTATAAATTCCTGCTTGCTGCCTGTATGTTGTTTTTTAATGAGATTAGACTGCCAAGAGGTATCTATTGCTAATGCTAGTTTTATCACCTACTATGTTGTAGATAAATATTTGGAGGAAGGTAAGGTTATCTCGTGGTAATAGCGAGGTCGTACAATGAGGTATATAAAGCTACTTGATTTCGTATTACTTAGCATGAAATCTAGATTCTTCCTTGGCTCATAAAGACACTTACTAAATCCGACAAAATTATTAACTATGTCTCCACTCTTTCACATGTTCATATGCTCCCGTTCATAGTCACCTTCAAATATGTATACATACATGTATACCAAGTTATATGGTTTCTTGTTGCTAAATAAAGTTCACAAGTTGTTTCATCTCATACGCATTCCATTATTTGTGTAACTTACTCCTTTCAGTGTGGTGTTGTCTTTTGTGATCATTTATGTGTCATATGTTGTACCTACAGTCCTACAGCTCTAATATTACGACCACCAAAAGAATCATCTCTGTTAGACCCCGTTAATTGCTCATTCGGGAAAAATTGTTGTGATTGAGGTATATTTTAAAATTTAACTAACTTATGGTGTGGGAGTATGGAATCAAGTGAATTTGGCGGATAAAAGTTAAATTGATGTCGGAAGTCCTTAATTGGATTAAAATAGAA
>JAOTQR010000079.1:6657586-6685898 GCA_025774065.1 Solanum ossicruentum
TCGAAAGTTGCATTGACTAACTGCTACTTCACAATTGAAAGAAGCGCAGACAGATTAAAGAGTCATTTTGCTTTATTTCATCATACCCCAAAGCCAAAACATAGTAAATCTTTGGCTCCATCCGGCCGTGGAAATAATATTTTCACATCCAAGAGAAGGTAAAAAAAAGAAATTGAGAAATCAAGGAAAACAAATCAAAATGGAAATTATAGATAAATCACTACACTTATTATTATTATTATTTAAGACAAACTAATATTACTATGATACATCAATAACCTTTTACAACAACAAAAGGTCTCCAAATACACATATATTCATCAAAGAAAAAAAAAAGAGATACATGCACACCTAATTCTTAGAGATTTCTTGACTATAAAAAAAACACAAAATAATATACTCAATCTAGATTTCTTGAGGTGACTTTGAGGGTCTTATTGTTGTTGTCATTGATCTTCAGAGATTTCTTGCAGATCATAATACTACGTACTTATCTCAAACTTACTATAATGATCAAGAAGAACTTTCTGTTATCATCAGAGGTCTTGATTTTGATCGTAATCTTGATTTTCCTCGTGCTTTGTGATGGGAGCCAAGGCAAAAGAAGAAGATGAAGAAGAATTGGCTTTAAGGACGTTGTTATTGTTGTTGTTGTTGTTGTTATTGCTGATGAATTTATTATATGATTTCGAATCATCTAAAATTTCATCATTTGTCTTTTTGGTTTTGATCAAAAGAGAGTTTTGTTGGGAAGTGTTGATGTTTTTGTTTGTTTTTTGAAGAGGGTAAAGGAGATCTGTTGGGAAGAAATTGTATTGAAGGCCAGCCATGAAAAGTGTTAAAAATCACTTTGTTTTGTTGTTTTGTTGTTTTAAAGAATTGGAAGGGTTGTGGACTCATTTATAGGCGCACACAAAAAAGGGGTTTTTGATAGTCAACGGCTTGCGGCAAACATTAAGCTATAATTACAGTTTGAGTTTTGTATAATTTATTCGATTTATATAATATTGTGTGCGAATCAAACTGTATAGTGAAATATACAAATACTGCGAATTTAATAACAAATTATATAAATATTGTGCACGAATTGTATAATAAAATATGTAAACGCTATACAAAAACTACGAATTATATAGAGAATTATACGAACATTTACCGTAATACTTGAAAGCAACATTACTACGGATTATGTGATTTAGCTTTTAAAAAAGAGAAACTTGTGAAACCACAAGCTCACGTGGCTATCAAAAGATGTTATTAGCTATAAAACATAAAAAGGTCATGTTTTTTGTGATTAATACATTAACCATGATTATGATCAACGTGGCTAAATAATGCTATTAAAATAAACTTTTTGTTTGTTTATATTTTTATTACGTTTTTCATTATTTTCTAATTGTTTCACTTTTTGTGTATAAATGAATCTTTATATCATTTTATTATTTTTTCTTTATTTTTTAAATTTACTAAGATAAGAATGGATGATAGTCAAATATGTATTGATGCATTATAAAATTATTTTTATAAATTTATAATTAAATTTAATTTTTATCGCTTTGATCCCGCCGCAAAGTGTGTACAATAAGACTAATATCTTTAAAAAAAATTATGAATCATAATAATAAATACTCCTTGTGTCTTATTTTATGTGATACTCTTTCCATTTTGATCTGTCTCCAAAAAATATCGTGTTACTCTAATTAAAAATAATTTATCTTTAAAATATTGGACCCGAGCCTTCCATATCATCATTTTATTAGAATCCTTCATGTTGTGGTTTTTGCATAACAGAGCAACGAAATTTCTCGATGAGTAAACTATCAATCTGTAGTCATCCGCCGCCGCCGCCATCACCACCATTGCCGGAGCCAGAGCCAGAGCAGAGCCTTTGGCTTCAGAAGCTGGCAATGAGTCGGATGAGCCAGAGATGCTGATGTGAAGGTATTTCAATTTTAAATCGCCCCATCCCACATGAATGATGACTTTTTCCATTTTCAATCCGCTTCATTTCATATAGACTGCGCTACTTAAATTTTAAAGTTTAATTGAACTTAGTTTTTTTTTTTTGGTTAATTAACGTCTCAATAATTAATTAATTATTTTTAGTTGATATTTTAATAATTATTTCTAAATTATTATTTAAAAATTTGTAATTAACATTTCAATAACTAACAATTTACCGAACATGTCTACTTTAAATTTTTTTAAAAAAAAATATTAAAATCAATATTTAATATAAAAAGTTTATGTCTTTGATTTTTACTAATTACAAAAATTTAATTTCTTCGGATTCCTATTTAGTTTTTTAAATCCGCAACCCGACCCACCTTGCATTAGTTTTGAAAATAGCTACTTCAACCCATCTCGCATAGCTCTAAACCTGTCTCGTATCCATCCCTCCTCGCCTGTTGCCATCCCTTAGTTGATCAAGAATCAGGAAAAGTGGATTTGAGTTTCATCAGATGAAAGGAAAAAAAAAACAGAAAAATGGATGCTTGATTATGCAATGCAGCATTTAGCGACAAAAATTATTGGTTGCTAAATCATCAAAAATAATAAAAAGATAAACCAAATATTGATCCAAACAATTACTATAATCCAAGAATGTTTATGATCATGTATATTGAAGAATCAATACATTAGTAAATGAAAAATTGAAAGAAAAAAAAATTGTTGCATTATCTAGTATTTAGTCATCCTACGCCTCAATACAGATATCAAACACCGAGTGAAAACTTCTAGTAATTTGTTGTCCACCAATTATTTCCATCATTCTTGGAGACTAACACTGGTTGGTACCTAACCAAATTCATTGACAATGGTGTTGACACTTTAAGAATCTTGTCTTGTAACATGTTAAGGCGGTCCACGATGGCGCCACTCGCCGGAGTTTCAAGAACGCCGCCCTGCACCGCAGTTGTCTTCGCCGTACCATCATCAGTAGACATCTTTGGTGGCCTTGGATAGTAGAAATCAGTTGGAAAAAAGTAATATTGAAGCCCTGCCATTAATAATATACTTAAAACTTTGGTCTAAAATTTCTTTTGAGTGATTTTGTGTGTTGATATTTTATTTTTTGGCTTTTTTGATGTGTATTTATATAGGGAAAAAATGGAAATCCAAAAAGAAGTAGGAAAAGGAAAATTAAGGCATAAAGATTTGACTATGCCTTGTTTATCAAGTAGTTTCCTAATTCAATTAATGTGTACCAACGTGATTTCTAGAAAGAAAAAAAAAGTTGTATAAAAAATCCAACGTAGGAAGGTGACTTTTGAGGACCAAGTGGAAAAATAAATTTAATCTTGCAACACAAGTATAAGTCGAGAATCTATTGAAAATAGTTTCATACATCTGACAAGTTTAAATTTTGATTTTATCCAAATACATATATAAAAAAAAGTATCATTCTTTTAAGAATAATAAAAAAAGTGTTACACTAAAATGTACAGAGTAATAAAATCTCAAAAGCTCGTACCGCTAAACTTCATGATGATAGCCGATTTAGGGTATCGAACCACATAAAGATTACAATGCATAGCCGTTCGGTTACAAAAAAATAGTCATTTGTTGTATAGGCATGTATAGGCAGTGTATATCTTATATAGAGTCAAGGTATATTTAGTTTTTGAGTGTATCGTCATGTATATTCAGTGTATAAATAATTTATATTGTATAGTTAATATATACTTTCTATGAGGTTTGGCAAATTATATCGTAGTCATGTATATTTTCTATGATTTTGGGCTTTTTTTATGTAAATAAAAGAGGACTATATTTGTTATAAATTAATTAGTTTATTGTATTTATTTGAAATTATCCCTAAAAATATATCACCTCTCACCATCATCATAGTGCATGAGACAAATATATGCATTTCGATTGGGGTCCCATATTTTACGGATACAATGTCTTCTTTCATTCGGTTGAAAGTCAATTTTACAGTATAGACGCTTACGGTCTCCATCCAATCCTGACTGCAGTCTTGGGTTTCAGCAAATATATGAGCTTACTTTTGTAATTCTGCTCTTTAATATAGTGACTCTTGTTGTCTATATCAACAACAAACCCATTGTCGGCCCAAAAGTGGAGATTGGAGAGGATAGAGCATATACAGACCTTACCCCCATCTCAACAAGGTAGGTCGAGAGGTTGTTTCTAGGAGATCCTTGGCTCGAGTAACGGATATCATAGCAACTTAAAACATAACATAGCACTCAAAAGAGGATTGGAGCAATAACAATAACCAACTAATGTGATAACTGAAGCACAATAATAACGAGGAGTAACAAATAATGTTGTAAGACATGCAACTAAGAGAAAAATGCTACCACCAAGCACATCCCGCTAGGAAAGTAAACAAAGCTCAACTACCTATTGATCTTCTACTCTAATTAATCCGCGACCTCCATAACCTCCTGTTGTCTCTTTGAACATAATGTTGTATCATTTAATTGTTTTCCAGTATGAGCCTATGGTGTAATATATATGCACAATGAAGAATGTTATGTAATTATGCTATTTACATACAAACATGACCACTCTCAGAACTTACAATATTATTGTCATAGTAATATAGAATACACTCTGTAGCAGAAAGTATAATACAGCCTATCTATTTTCTATACAAAATCTCATATGCATATAATAGAGCCTATCTACCAATTGCTGCTCAGAACAATCAACGAAAGCTAGTACACATACACGACGAGTAGACTACTATCCCACGCGATCAATTTTTTGACATTGCTTCTGTTTATCTGCATAGGATGCTGTATAACCTGCATATATTGGTCACCAGAAATGAGAAATTTTCTTATAGTTGAGTTAAATCAATAATCATTGTCAGAATTTATCGTTCTTTTTGGACGGTTAGTGACTGGCTAACTGTTCTTTGTAGCCTCACTCTATAGCAAAAGCATTAAGAACTGCATAAACTGGTCTAGACATCTCTTAACTGGATAGAGTTACCTATGAATTTCCATTTTGTCACAATAAGTGGATTAGAATGAATATAGGAACGTATGCTCAGTTGCTCACCTTTATATTGCTTACAAGCAGTGAAAGGATTTGCCACCAATCTAACTTGTTCACACTTCTGGGAGGGGAACAACAGCTTCGAAGGCTTCCACGAGCATTGCCACTCTTTTTTTCCGAGCAGGAGTTAATGTGGTGACTAAGTTCTGCATTGCATAATCAAGCATCCATTTTTCTGCTTTTTTCCTCTCATCTGTCATTTGATGCCTCAAGTCCACTTTTTCTGTTTCTTGATCAGGTTTAAGAGGCAGAAACTGAGGCGCTCGTGGGTTGAATTTCCTCGCTCTTTCAAGTGCCTTGATTGATCTCTTGAGGAGGATCAACTTCTTCAGCTTGCTCCAGTTCTTGGACTTTTCTGTCTCAGGTTTGTTCTTGGCTACTGAACGTGCTCCCTCTTCTTTCGGATCCTTCATTTCTTGATCCAACGTCTTTCCACCTTCAGGAATGTCAAGATTTGTCAAGCTTTCTGTAGAATTTGAGCGAGTATTCACTTCACTTTCAACTTCTGAGAGTTCCTGATCCGGGATTATGTCACTGGTGACTGACTGTGTATCTGATGAATCATCTTGAATTGGCGTTGTAAGGATCTCATTTACTGCCTCTCGAATGAGTTTGACAGCATCATCTCTGCAGAACCTTCTCCCGTGTTGCCTTGGATTATGATCTTCCCTGCTTGTCTCTGCATCATCCTTTGTCTCGGAGAAATCTTGGAGAGTGTTGCACGTTTTCCTTTCAGACGGTGTACTGCTGTCTTCTACCTCATCGTCAGTTCCATCAAGTAGTTCATTTCCAACTTTTGTTGCAACATCCGATAAAACATGCTGTGATATCATGTGCCACATGCTTATGTAACTCCGCTTGTTCGCCTGTCCCTTGGATGCTCCATCCTCTTCCTTTGGATCAGACATTGATAATAAGAGAGAAAATCCCCGAGCACGTTTAGGTGTTTTCTCACATTCTTTTGCTACCTCTTCCATAGTTACATTTTCTTGCAGTGCTGAATGACATGCTGAAGTTGAACTCTGGATGCTCATTTCAGTTGGTGAATTTTTGTTGCCATCTGTAATTGAGCTCTGCATTGTAATAACGCCATCATCATTTTCAAGCTCCAACTTCCTGTCTCTCACAACAGACCCCACATCTTCTTGCGCTTCATCAACTGCATCAGAGGATTCTTTCCTAGAATCATTTGAACTATCTTCCTGATCTTCTTTCCGAGCTTTTCCTTCCACCAAATCCTCATCATTTGAAGTGCTCGTCACTTCATCCACTTTCTGGCTAAGTATAGACTGTTGAAAATCATGATCTTTGTACATGGAGCAGTCATTTTGTTCACACTTTCGGTCTATGCCTGCAATGACTTTCTCTGCCTTACACCCCGTACTGCCTGCTGTAGACATGAATTCATTCTCCTTGCTAACTCTGAGCTTAGGAAATGCAGTCTGGCTATTGTCTCCTTGCGGTGGAACCACAGTCTCAAATGCTTTTATCAACATTTCCACTTTTCTTTGCTGAGTAGGAGCAAGTTGACTTATCGCCTGCTGAAGCGCATAGTCAAGCATCCATTCTTCTCCTCTTTTCCTCTCATCAGCTGTTTGAGATCTTAAATTCACCTTTTCTGCTTCAGGATCAGGATTCAACTGCAAATATCGCGGCTTCCTTGGATTGATCTTTCTCACCTTCTCCAATTCCTTGAGAAATCGTTGAAGAAGTATCCATTTTTTAAGATTGCTCCAATGTTTTGGGGCTCTCTTCTCGGATTTGTTCTTCACTCCACCAACGTCTTCTGCGTTGAGAGTTTTTGACACGGATACTGCATCTGCCTCCTCATTCTTGCTGTCTGAAAATTTCAAAAACATTCTTAAAGTGAGAAAATACAGACATACTAATAAACAACTGAAAGACAAATGGTGATACTAATTTCATACCTTGGATTTGATTCATTTCAAGAGATTCTTGGTCTACACTGGACTCACTTGTAACTGACTGGTTATCAGATTGAACTTCTGGAAGAAGAATCTTCTCGATTGCTTCTCGTACGAGCTTGATTGTAAAAAGCTTCCTCAGTTCAATTTCTTGACTTTCTGCATCCTCATTTGCAGGTATCGATTCTCTTTCAGCAAAATCTGAAAATGAGTCAGAACTTTCTGCTGAAGGCAATTTGTTAGCACCATCCTGTTGATTTTCTTCGTCGTTAGCTCCACTGATCTGTTTATTCTCAGGTTCTGCAGATGCATTCGAGACCATGTGCCTACTGATCAGACTCCACATGTTCACATACTTCTTGGGTTCAGCAACTTCAACTGGAGGGAAATTCTTGGATTTAGAATCCGCAACTTGACCTGATGCGCTATCAAGGTCCTTGTTCGGATCAGCTTTGCCATCCTTCTCCTGCATATAGCTAGCTGAAACGGAGGAGATGTCGTTGCTATATTTTGCTCCATAAAAAATATCAAACACCGGTCTCGTTGAGATGGGGAATGATCCATCTTTAGACAGTTCTCTGTTGATACTTTCATCGTCACCAGATATAGCAGGTGATGCTGTACTATATTTTTCTCCATTAAAAAGATCAAACACCGGTCTTGTTGTGATGGTAAATGGTGCATCATTAGACAGTCCCCTTTTGCTACTTTCATCCCCACCAAATGTAGAGACACTATCGCCTTGCTTTAAGAGATGTGAACGATCTCTCTCCTGCTTGAGACCAGATGCAGCTGATATTATAACACTGTCATCTCTCGAGTCACTCTGCCCTTGCGCCATACTATTGCAACGTTTTGAAGCAGTAAGTAGGCTTTCCTGCTCTTTTTCGGAGTATTTGCTTTCAGCAAGATCAGCATATCCAATAGACTCATTCACTTTGAAAATTGCAGCATCTTCAGTACCACTGCCTAGTTTTTCATCAAAATCAGTTTCAGCATATTCAATTCCCTCGTTTACATCGAAAACACCAACATCTTCTGCAGCACTGCTTTGTCCACAAACTGAAGGATCAAGACTGGAGCTCAATTGAGCCTTTTCAACAACAGCACTAAACTCTCTTTTCACTTTAATGCTCTTTTGTGATTTCAACAACCTTTTCCTCCTATACACGCGTTTCACCGGGGGTGAAGGATCATCATAGTGTCCTCCATGAAGAGAACAATGATGGTATGAACAAACTTTGAACTTAGACATCCTATCAGATTCAGTTTGTCCAGGATGAAACACAACATCTTCCTTAAACTTAGAATCCTTAATAGTCGATGAACACGTTGCCTTATCAGGAATTTGACAGCATTTTGAGGTACCCTTTCTGGATTTAAAACTAGCTTTGTTTATCAAAATCTTCACACTTCTCATACTAGTTGTTCTTGATAGAGTCTGCGAATATTTCCTTCGCGGACTCCTACTTTGATCACTGCTATCAAAACTTGAATGAGAACAACTTTTACCTTGGGAACAACTTGCTGATTTGCTGTCATGTGGCCATGATTGTGAAAACTGATCAACTGAATCAGGACTATGATCCTTGATTGTTGTTACTGATCTTGATGATCTTCTTCTAAATGACCTTGTGCTACCAAAATTCTTCATTGTCTTTCTCATTACTGCTCTCTTCTTGATTTTGTCATCCTTATACAAATCACATGAATCAGCTGAAATCACATCTACTGATCTCTGAAACACAAAAAGGGGTGTCATAAAAATGACAACTTTTGGCAATTCTTGATCAATAACATTTCATAACTTTGACAAAGTAATAAAATTTCATAATATAAAGTCTTTATCAATACATTTTTTTATTCATTATAGACTATTACAAGGACTTGGTCAGCAGTACTACTGTTTTGATCAAAACATCAAGAATCACCAACATCAACATCATCAGGTAGAATGTATGCAGACCTTACTGTTATTTCTGGGGAAAACATCAAGAATCAAGAAACTTAATTTACCTGAGAATTACTTCCTATCTTTGCATCATAGCTACTTGTAATCTTCATATAATTTGGTGATAAATCTGGCATTTTGACTGGACTTAGTTTCTCTGGGCTTGAGTTATCACTTGGTGGATCAATGGAGAAACAAGAAAACTTGGATTTTTTTGGGCAATTTGAGGATGTTTTTTTCAAGAAAGACAGTCTTGGAAATCTAATAGATCTTAGCTTGTTTGGTTTATTGTTGGAGTTTAATGTTTGTGGTAATGATGATTCAACCACCATTATACCTCTTTTCAGAATTTCACTTATGGGTAGTAAAAGGACAAAAAAAGTAAATTATTTTGCTTGTTCTTTTTATGGTTAGTTTGAGACTGGAGATTTTTTTTATATATATGGCATTGGTAGATTCCAATTTTTGGATTATAATAATTTAGTAGTCAAAGTAAATTTTGAAGATCAAGATTTAAATCTCAGAGCTAGTAGAAAATAGCAGATATTTGATAAAATTATTGAGGTGCATATCAATTGGCTCGAAGATGTAAGGCAATGGTCAAAAAGCTTAGAATTTTTTTTATAAATGGTTGACATAGAAGACTATAGATACCAAAAATTTTGTAATTGGATTTTGTATGTTTTACCAAATCAAATTTTAGCATTTTGCTAGTTAATTAGATCTAGATGGTGCAAGTGAGATGTGCTTTGTATGAGTTGTACCCTGTGCTGAAAAGTTTGTACCTTGATTTGTTAAGATTGGAAAAGTTGCCTATTGGCATCATATTCTTGATTTTTTCTTTCCATTAGAATGTGGTTGAGATTTTCTTTTTGACTTGTACAAAGTTGGTGTTCTAGACTTGGCCTAGTTGATTCTTTGACTTATCTTTTTGTGTGGGATGCCTCTTCTTTTAAAAAGACTTAATATAAAAAATATTAGACAATGATATTATAAAATTAATTTATTTTTACAAGTTTATCAAAGTAATAGTGCAATATAATATTCTCTTCATTCCATTTTAACTTAATTTGTGAGATAATACACACATATTAATAAAATATTTAGAGAGACACATATTACTAAAATATTTAAAGGCAAAATATAAATCATATTTTTCACTATTGCTTTTTATGAAGTCATAAATATATAGTGTTATTTATGTCCTAAAAAATATAAAACTTTAATAAATAAAAAGGCAAATATGAAATAAATTTCAAACATTCTTCGTGAACTTTGAACAATTCAATCATTTTGAACATTGTGAAAAATCTCAAAATTAAGTTTACCCTTCAAGGTGACCCAGTGGTTTGGGTGTAAGAATTTTATGTTGAAGGTCTCAAATTCAAAAACTCTTGTCAGGATGAAAGCAAGAGGTTTGTCTTCAGGGTCGAGTTTGTCGCATTTGACTTGCTTAGTATGGGTTACCTCTCCTATGTATTTTGCGAACTATTGCATAGAAGCGAGGGTTTATCCTGTGCGCACCCAAATGATAGCGACTGGGAGTTTCCTTTATTATAAAAAAAATCTCAAAATTAAGTTAATTTAGGACGGAGAGAGTAACAATAATAATGTGTATGTGTGTGTCTATATATATATATACATATATATAATTTTATAAGTAGAATTTAATAAGAATAGTATGTATACAATTTTATCTTTATCTTGTGAAGATATATAGTAAAATTGTTTTTCGATAGACTCTCAACTAGATGTGGCAAAATAAGTTCAAACATAAGCAAGTCACACATAATTTTATGGTTGGGTTCAGTATAATTTAGAATTTGGCTAATTTTCAGCCAAACACAATTTAAGTCATTATAAAATAATTCAGAGATGATCTCAAGAAGATTCTCACTTCAGTCTAATATATCATTTGTCTTATATGTTTAATGCTAGTCTTAAATTAGGATGATTAAATTGGGTAGGTCACACCTCAACTCGAATTTTAACCTATTTGAACCCAAATCATTTGAGCCTAAAATACATTTGGACGGATCAAAACTCAACTCAATATTTAATACAGCTCATTTTAACCTCTCCATTTTTATCCCAACCCGTCCATTTAACATCCAGCCCTCAATTCAAATAAATACAATTGCAAAAAAGTTGTACAAGAAACAATGAACAAGAGTAAAGTAATAATAATGTAGTACTACTAATCATATAAAGTTACTTGGGAATTATTTTATAAAGATATAATTTAGTTATGTAAATATTTTTATATTAGCACTTTTTCTAGTCCAATAACAAATAAAGGAATATTATTTTGTCTACCAAATGGAACCAATCAAGGAGGTCTATCTGGCAAAGACTATTGAAATTTATACCTTTTTTGTTCCTTTTTTACATTTGATTCTTTTCACAAATTGTTGAGTGTGAATGGATTTATTATTTCTTGGACTTTAGTTATTTAAATTTTCACATTGTGATACTTGCAAATGTTACTCTTTTCGTTCCCACGTTAATTCAATTTTTGGAGGTTTTTTATTTTTTTCATCTCAATTTAATTATCAAGATTATAAAAATTAATTATCCCAAATTAGTTGTCAATTTAAAGAATTAAGAAACAATTAATCACTTCTTTTCGATTTCATCCTAATTAATAATCTTGAATGTGAAAACTCTATTTGTTAAAGTATAAATTTCAAAAAGTATAATATTTATTAGGGTTATTTTAGTCAAATTACATACCTTATTAATTTTTTCTTAAAGAATATGTCAGTTCTTATCCTAGCAACTAAATTGGGACGGAGGAACTATTATTTAAAATAATTAAATTATTTAAAATTTAAGATAAATACTTTCTTTTTTTAAAAAAAAAATTCATATTTATCCTCTTATTTATTGAAATTTAATATTATCTAGAAGAAAGAAAAATATGATTTAAATTATATTTTAAATATTTTTCTTAATATATGTGTGCATTGTCTACAAATTAAGTTAATATGAGATGATGAGTGTTCAGTATATTATAAATAGAGTTAATTATAATTCTTTCCAGTTGATTTAATTATAAATTTTCCTTACATGACTTATGTATAAGTAATAAATAACTCAAAACATTTTTATTAAAAGAATCCAAATTAGGAGTAATATCCATTTGATATAAATTTCAAAGATTTTAAATTCATTTACTCATAAAATACGAACCTATTACATCTCATGTTTGAGTCCTAAAAATGAATTATTTTTAATGAAAAATGTTTTATCCTTGGAATAAAAGTTTTAGAAGGAGGAAATTTAAAAAATGATTTTTTTAAAAATTTTATTTGAAATATAATAAGGTAAAAAATAAATGTAGTTTGCTAAATTTATGATTTATAGTTATATATTATAGGAGAGACTGGGCGAGTTCGAGAGAGAGTTAAGAGAGACGAATTATATATGTGTATTTGTTAAGTTATATGTGTATATCTGTCAAATAATTGTATATGTGTAACTAATATACACATATATTTGTAGCTTCAACGCTCCCCAAGACAACAGAGCCACCATTGTGGGGAGGTTAAAGAGCATCCAACGCAAAGCGGCCTTTCATTCCCTTGTTTCTTCGTGGGACCCCCCCTCCACAAAGCACCCCCGGCTTAGGGGGAGGACACGGCAAGTGAGATTGGGAGAGCGAGGCAAACAATATTGAGAAAGGGTGGAGAGAGATGAATTGTATATGTATATTTATTTAAAAATTTTATATATATACAACTGATATACATATATATTTGTATATCTAGCAAAGATTGCAAAGAGAGGAAGAGAACAGAAAGAAAATAGCAATAAAACTCTAATTATAACTATAAATTATAATTTTTTTAAATTATAATAATATACCATAAATTCATATCATATGTTTATCTAATTACGTAACTTACCCATTCAAGCTTCCTCAAAGGATGAGATAATGTCATTGAATTGATATTTTAGAAGAAGTTTGAGGGTACTTTTGTATTTTCAATTTACGCGTTTGCATGGGAGACTATAATAAGTCAACAACTCAGCACCGATTAATTATTAAATTGAAGGCTGACATTTATCTTTTCTTTTTCTTTTAAAAAAAAAACGTTTTTATATTTTAATTAAAAAAAATAGATTTTGCACTTTATTATTCATCAAATAATAAAAATGTTACCTGCCAGATAGTACCCATGTGGTACCAAGTGTGGATATTTTGTCCCAAATGAGGGAATTTTTTTTTTTAATGTTTTCAAATATTTTCTTCGTGGAGAACTAATAAAAATAGTGTTAAATTTGACTTGAATTATTAGTTTTGTATTTCAATTAAAACTTCTATTTGATTAAATTAACTTAGATACATCCTCAATCTTGTTACATGAGTGAAATGTACCTTTAGATTCTTGCCAAGTTAAGCGGTGTTTTTAATAATTCTGGCAAATCGAGTGTGTGTTTAAATTCACTTAGTTAAGTAGAGAGGTGTTTTTAAGGTTGCTAATAGTTAGACGATAACACTATTTACTTACGTCAAGTTCAAGGGTGATTTTTCAATATTTTTTTTATTAAAGTTGATGGTTTATCGAAGATATTGTATTTTATCTCCATGAGATGATGAACGGATAGAGGTAAGATTTGTGTAATATCTTATATTTGTTAGACTATGTTCATGTGATTTTACGAGTGTGTTATTGATGATGTTGAAATGTCCTTTTTATTTTTCTTATCATTTCATATCTTGATATTCTATTGACCAGTTCTTTGAATTATCTTTACTGTTGGATCATTTAAATGGGAAGCATTTCCTACATGTATTTTCTCCATTTTCAGAGTTTGTATATGAAATTATCGATTAAGAACGAAAAGATTTCAATTTGTTTCACTAAATTTTTACTAATGCTGAAGTTATATTGACTTTACCACGAAGAGATATGTAGACTAGTTAGATCTCTTCACTTTTGATTAGATGTTTTGATTTCGAGCATAAATTTTTTTACTCCCTTAATAACTATACGTGACACGAATCTTGATTAGTTGGATTAATAAGAATCGCCAAAGGCGAAACAATTAAACAACAATCACACCTCAATTCTAGGAAAAAATTGAAATCAACTATATATATGATCCTTGTTGTTATAGTTGTTGGGCTCAAATAGTAAACTGACATTGAACAAAGCCCAGGCCCAAAATTTATTGTTAGAATGCTCTCTCTAGAGCCTTGTTATTGGCCCAAATTTACCTAGTTTTAGTATATACCAGATAGGGAGATTTAAATCCATAATTCATGGGGAAAAAAATAAGGAAAAATTATGCAGATATACAAATATATACTAGTTAATTAGCTAATATAGCTATAGTTTGAATTTGTTATGGTTTGCGGCAAATATCTAGCTGTAATTACAATTTGAGATTTGTATAATTCACATGATTATACAAAAATTGTGCGCGAATCAAATTGTGTAGCGAAATATACACACACTGTGAATTATATAAACGTTGTGCACGAACTGTATAGCGAAATATGCAAACACTATACAAAAGTATGAATTGTATAGCAAATTATACAAACACTGATATAACTATAGTTACAAAATGTACCTATCCAAACTATAGGTATGAAGCATAATTAAGGTATTTTTGAATGATTATATGTCTAAATAATAAGCCCATGATTGATGTTTAGAGATTTCATGCTATGTACTTACTATAAAAAGGGAAAGAGCGGAACAAAAAATTGCAAGATTAGTCGTGTCTTTATATCTTGTGTTGTCATTGTTAGTCTTATATTTGGTACTTTTGTTGTATTTATATACTATCATTTGCTTTCACTTTAGTCGTTTTTAGTTTTCTTTCTGTTTTCTTTCTTCATATCTAGTATCTTCTGCTTATGAAACTTGATATCTTTGAGATAAAGGTCTTGCAGAAGAGCCTCTCTATCTCTATGAGATAATGGTAAGGTTTGCTTATAGTTTACTCTCCACAAACTTCACTTGTGAAATTCCACTAAATATGTTATTTGTTTAACTTACTTTTGCTTGTTGTAGCATACAGTTTATCTTATTTCAAAAAAAAACTTTATCATGTGAATATTTTTTCAACAATCATATTATAATATTTTGTTAAAATAACAATTTACATAACTTAAATACAACCACACACTAATATAAATTTGAGAGGTCATTATGAATATTTAACCTTTCCTTTTCCAGCCAACTTTGAAAATTGAATACTTAAAAGTGTTCAAAGTTATATTTCTTTTTGCTACTCATGATGTATACAGTCCTTTTTATTTTTTTTCCCTTCTCTTTGGTAGGATCAAATTAAAATTGTTGAGTGTTCAAACCAAATTTAGTTGGAGTGTAACAACTATAATTGTACAAAAAATCAAATTATGGACCACTATTGGAAACCTAACTTTGCATTTCTTTATCAAAACCTTTTAATTTTCTTTTCATTATATTATTTTTATCTAGTCGAAGAAGGAGAGTTTTGGAGTAATAGTAACATTGTCTTCTTGTGATCTGATAGGTTATGACATTACGTTTGAGCCATAGAAGCATTAATACTTATATTAGAATAGGTTGTATTATGTATACATCATATCCTTTGAGGTGCAATCCTTTCTCGTATTCTGTTAATGAGGGATGAGTTATGCACCTAACAACTCCTCTATAATTTTATTCAACTTTGTCACAATTTGAAATCTCAAGTCATGATGACATCTACCATGTCCGATCGACAGATAAGCCAGCATAAACTTAAAACAACTAGTAATCGGCAGAAAAGTAGCTAAAAGTTGCAATTTCAGAAATAACCAGCAATAATAAGGAACCAATACTAACATAAGGTAAATATATATACACATCACAATGAATCCCTCCTAAAATCTAAAAATTACGAGTATAGAACTACTAAGATAATAAATACAATCCTGAGCCGGGCCAAAATCATATACATACACATATACAAAACATGGCTAGTCTCAAAAAGTAAAAGATGGACCATAAGTACTAATGAAGATTGAAATGATCCAAGAATGCTATATGCTCACCCACGGGGCAGAGCTACATACTCCTTTGGAAAGGGGTTCATCCGACCCCCATACGACGATAAATTATACTATTTATACTTGATTAAAATAATTTTTTATATATATATTGTAGATGTCGAACTCCCTTCAGTTAGTATATTTGACTATTTTTTCAAATTTTAAACCTCGTCCTTTAGTGATAATTCTAGCTCCGTCACTGCTCACCCAAGCCTCCGAAAAGTCTGTTGTTACTGACTGTGTGCCGCCGACTCGTGCTGGGACCTTAATTGAAATAGTCTTTACTTTGTATTTGTATGCTGCTCAACCATCGCAATCTGTAGAAATGTCTAAATTGGTGCATTCCCAACACTACGATGTCATAATTAATTTTTATCTATGTTGTATCATTGAAAAATATATTTTGCTTATCAACAAATATCTGAATATATTTATTGTTACTTTGATTTCATATATATGTCTCTTCATCTCTACGAAGTATTAGTGGTAAGGTCTGCGTACATTCTATCTTCTCCAGATTTTACTTGTGCGATTCTACTGAATATATTATTGTTATTTGTTGATCTCATATATATAAAAAATAAAAACAGCACAATAAATCAAAATTTCAACCAAAAAACAAAATATATCTAAAAATATATGGAAAAGACATTTTCAAAAAAAATATTTTCTATAAATAATGATATTGTGATATAAAATCAGGGGCGAACGCACATAGTGCTTTGTAGTTGTTCGAGCACCCATTGACCTCAACGTAAATGTGTATTGATATATAAAAAATATCACAAAATTTATATAATTAATTAATAAGAACCTAATGAACAACTTTGAAATTTGACTTGTCGATTAGTGAGTAGGTGCTGAAAAATTTTGATACTTCTTTTATAAATTTGGATCAATCCTCTTAAAGGATTTCTTTTATAAATTTATAAAGTTGATATATTTATTTGCTAGGTAAAGGATAAGATATTCGCAAATATAAGTAATGTTATTATACATATTTTAATTTTAGTTATCGAGTACATTATAATTTGTGACTCAAAATTTTTTTTTCTCATAATTAACTTTTTGGTGATTGTATTCAATTAGCCGTTACACTTATACTGATTAATGATTGATTGTGTATTAAACAAATTAACCACCCCTTACCTTTAGATCTTGAATCTACCACCACATTTATAATTTTTAAAAATGCTTTAAATATTTTTTTGCCAAGAATAACGTGGTGGGATGCTTTTTCAAATAATGCCAATAAAAAGGGGAAAAAGGTGGATACAAAATTGAAAATATAAAATAAAAATGAATAGAGGAATTTTCAAATGGTTACTCATTTCTGCACTTGCATCCACTTAATTTGTTGTTAAGTGGATTCCATTACTTATATCACTATAAGTTAGGTAGGATGTGATTCCAATTTTCTTATTCTATGAAAATTCTAAATCCTAAGAAATCAACTGTCATATATATTTTATTTTCTTTCCATTTGATGTTTAATATTGTGGGTTACAACAATAATAATATACTTAGTAAAATCTTACAAGTAAAGTTTGAAGAGGGTAAAATGTATGTAAACCTTAGCACTACCTCATAGAAGTAAAGAGACTATTTCCGGAAAATTCTCGTCACAAAAAACAAGTCCCATAAGCATAATAAACTAGATATGGAAGAAAGGGAAAATGAAAAGGAAAAAAAAAGGAAGAACGACTAATAAAATAAAAAATAAATAATAGTATTATAAATACGATAAAATTAACAAATATAAGACAGATAATGACAACATAGAATAGAAAAATATAACTAATCCTACCACTCTACTATATCTCATAGCCATGTTTAATATCATGCATTGAAACTTGACTATTTTAAATTAATATTAACATAAAAAAATTGTATTTTAAAAAATAAGAATAAAAAGACTTGTTATCAAAGAAAATTTTGTTTATACTTAAAAAATTGAATGAGATCTTTGATTAAAAGTACATATTATTATCACAATCTTTAATAATATACATATAATCAAAGACATTTATAGAGGTAAAGTCAAAATTTAAGTTTTATAAATTTTGGATATTAAAATATGATAAATTTCCTAGATTTGACATAAATAATCCAATATATACGAATAAAATTTTAAAAATAAAAATATAAAATTAGATTAAAATTATTAAATAATACGATAAATATACTTATCCACATAATTAAGATAGCTAGTCAATTATCACTAGAGGAGAAAAAAGAATAATGGAGTACCTTTTTTTTTATTATTATTATTTTCAAATCTTTTGTTATTATTAAATAATACGATATTTTATATAGGAAAGAATATACTACGATAATTACACTGATTTTATTTTATTGGATATGCTTGTTTAAATATGTAAACTTACATATGTTTATGTGGCACTAACACTGGGCGAGCCTTCGTTAAAAAATTATATTACTTATATAAGATTAAGATAAATTTTTTATGTATATATAATAAATATTGAATCCTCTTCGACTAATTTATATATTTATTTCTTTAAATTTTATACTTCTTTAATTAAAATTCTGACTCCACCACTAAATATTAATAATCATTATTTGTAACATGTCATAATGTATTTGTACACTAGTAAGAATTTAGCTTTCAAGCAATTGATTGTCAACCTCGACCAAGTTCTTTTGGAAGTTTTTTTAATCTTTTTCAAACTGATTAAATAAAAAAATTATGATAAAAAATTTCAAAGGCTTGAACTTGAATTCGAACTTTGAGAAATTTTACAGCTTGTTTCGATGGTTGTTATTTGTAGTATTGTTTTAATTATTATTTAAATTTTATTATATTGTATTGTTTAAATTCATCATTAGTTAAAAAATAAAAAAATCTATTTTGTGTAATGATAGATTTAACATGATTACACCATTATTTAATATTTTAATTTTTTTTATTTTTATTATTATTTAATAACCTAATTTTATTCTACCCTATACCATGTCTACTTTTCTCATAGGTTTATCCTTCAAAAGTAAGTAAATTGTCGACTGTTTAAACAATATGCACCCATTAAATGAAACGTTAATATTCAGTTTTATATAATTAAAAATGAAAAAATTATCTATCATTGTATTGATAATATTATTTCTTATGTTTATAGCTAATATTCTTTTGATAGGTTATTCCTTCCATTTTAATTTATATGATATTTTTTATTTTTAAAATTTTAAATATATATATATATATTTTAATAAATTAAATAAAAAGTACTATAAATAATAAAAATTAATAATACAAAATATTTAAAAAATATATAAGAAATTTCAAATTTGAAATTCGAATAGTGACTCGTAATTGTGACAGAGCAAGCATATATAAATATAGTGGACAGCACAACAGATAGATAGTAGTTATAACACGCAACATTTTTGGCGGAATTGTTTCGAGGAATTCCCAAATTGAGCTATAATGGCGATAGTTGAGGAAGGTCCATTGCCATACAATTTATGGCAAGGAGATTCTATCAGTTCTCCTTCGTCGAAACCAGCAGATGCAGTACTATTTGGTGGAATCAGTTTGTTAATCGGAGTTTCATGCAGAACCCTTATTCGCCGTACTAGTATTCCCTACACCGTAGTTTTGCTCATCATTGGCATCGCTCTCGGCTCTCTCGGTTCGTATTTTTCTTCTGTATGTTGTTTGTGTAGGTATACTGTTATAATGCTGTTCGTTTATGGGGGATCTGGTGTGTGATACAATATTTAAGGTTTTTAGCACTTAACTTTTGGGTTCATGTCTACGGATATTTGTTTTTCGTAAGTATATGTTCTTCAGCTTTGTTATCTAAACTATCATTTTGTTCATCTGTTAGCATGCTGTTTGCTTAGGGGGATTTGGTATGGGATACAATATGGGATACAATACTGGCACTTAAATTATGGATTCATGTCTACGGATAGTTGTTTTTCCCAAGTATATGTGCTTCAGCTTCGTTATCTAAGCGATCATTGTGTTCACTGTTATCATGCTGTTTGCTTATGGGGGATTTGGTATGGGATACAGTATTTAAGGTTTTTAGCATTTAACCTATGGATTCATGTGCACAGATTATTTGTTTTTCGAAAGTATATGTGCTTCAGCTTCATTATCTAAGCGAACGGTGTGTTCACTGTCATCATGCTGTTTGCTTATGAGGATTTAGTATGGGACACAATATTTAAGGTTTTTAACATTTAACTTAGGATCATGTCTACAGAGTATTTGTTTTTCAGAAGTATATGTGCTTCAGCTTCATTATCTAAGCGATCGGTGTGTTCATCATGCTGTTCGCTTATGGGGGATGGGGTTAAGTAAGAGCAATAAGGACATGGATCATGATTTTTGCTCCAGGAGCATGTAGATGCTTGGTGAATTCGACCTATTTGTTTAAAGTTAAACGTGGCTATGGAGAGTTACTTGGTACTTGTGCTGGTAGGAGGTATTAGTACGTAGTGGAGTAGTTGAGGTTAGCTTAATTTCATCTAGAACTTGGTAAAAAAGGGTCAAGCATAACCAGTTATGAAAAAATTGAACAGAGTGAACTCCAGGAAGGTAATAGAAATTTAGGATACTAGGTGATTTCTTCGCGTACGTCTAAACTTTGATGGGCAGAAATATCTGGTCCTCGTGCTTGTGGAATAGTAGAGATGCGCACAAGCTGGCTTGGACAACACCGTCATGGAAAAAGGAAGTAGAAGGCTTGTATCTCAATTCCAGTGTGGCTGATAGAGATTTTCCCTGTTTTCTTTGTGGATGAACCCTTCATATATGTTTATTGTCTTGTTATTGTACAGAAAATTTGGGTAATGAAAAGACAGATATTTTTCTTCTTCTGAGCATGCTTTCTGCAATTCTTTCTTGATGGTTATTACTGCTCCAAGAGCACGCACATTTTTTAATGTACATGAGCTAGCATTTTTCCAATTTATTGTCTTAAGTGTCACTGTTGTTTGAATGTCTACAGTTGTATCTAACTGTTCTCATAGTTGGCTATTTATTTCTTTACTCACTTTCCTTTTCAAATTTAGAATTTGGGAGTAATTATCATCTGGGAGATCTCGGGAATGGAATTCAAATATGTAAGTACAATTCAAATGTCTCTTTCAAATTTCTTAAAATTTTTAATTCGAGGATGACTTAAAATCATTTTGCAATTGTGAATACCTCTCATTATCTTATAAAGTACATGCTTATTGAATTGCTGCAACAGGGGCAGATATTGATGCTGATCTTCTGTTAGCTGTATTCCTCCCTATACTAATTTTTGAGGGCGCATTCTCCATGGAGGTGCACCAAATAAAGGTTCTCCTCTCCTTAATTTTCATTCTATATAAACCTCAAGGCTCTAGTTGCTGGTTGCTTGACTCTATTGTTTAAGTTATTATGTTTATACATTTTTTAGTTTGTCTAAGCTAATGAAATAGGTTGTTCATTTCTTTAATTTTAGCTGGTTTTGACAGAAATGTATGGCGCAAATGCTTTTGCTTGCTGGACCTGGTGTATTGATTTCAACAGTCCTGATTGGAGCTGCTGTGAAGGTATATAAGGAACGGTAATTAATTTTTTTTGGAAGTGCTTTTTTAGTTGCTCAAACATTTATATGTTTCTACAGCTTGTTTTTCCATATGACTGGAACTGGAAGACATCATTATTGTTGGGGGCAGTTCTTAGTGCTACTGATCCTGTGGCTGTTGTCGCCTTGCTTAAAGATATGGGAGCTAGTAAAAAGTTGAGCACAATCGTTGAAGGAGAATCTATGATGAATGACGGGTATAAATAATTGTTTTTGTTTCTCCCTGTAATTCTTCATGGTTCGCCTATAATTTCATATTCATGTGCACATTTTTGGATGGCCAAATTTTTCCACATAGAAGTGGACCTTCAGCCCCTTGTACTGTCTTGCAGTTTATGTTCCTCCGTAATATACACTGACTATTTTTGTCCACCTCTCTTGCTCTAATCATGTTGCCAGGGCAGCTATTGTGGTTTACCAGCTTTTCTACCGAATGGTTCTTGGGAAAAGTTCTGGCTTGGTTTCAGTGCTGGAATATCTTGCAGAAGGCTCACTTGGATCGTAAGTATCATCATCTCGTCCGGTAATAACTTTTGTGTTATTGTGATTGAACTTAACTAACTCTTTTACTGTTACAGTGTCGTGATTGGACTTGTGTTTGGAATGGCATCTCTTTTCTGGCTTCGGTTTATATACAATGACACATTGACAGACTTTTCTTTGGCTCTTACTGTGAGCTACATTGCTTACTACACAGTATGTTCCTGATTTGGATCAGTTGTTACATACATGCACTCAAGCTGCATATTGTCTTTCTAAATGCTGTACATGATATTTTGCAACTTGTTTCTAGTTGTTTCATTTTGGATTCATATGTTTATCAGATTGATTGTTGATAGTTACCCTTTGATATGACATTCTATTATTCACCCCCTCCAGAAAATTTAGGACATGATAATTTTATAGGAAATACTGATATTTGAGGATGGGGATACCACTAAGGTACCCCTTCTATATCTGGGGAGGGAGGGTTCCAACAATGCATCCACTCTCCAAAATGTAGGCTGCGAGGAAGATCCCAGGCTAGCTGGGTTTCTTTGTCACCCAACTATGAAAAGCTTCTAAAAGGTCACTATGTTTGTGAGCGGGATTACATTCAGCATGATAAGTGCTTCACACTAGGGGAACACAAGTCAGGCAATTGCTGGTATCATGTCTGAATGTCATCAGATTTTTGAATCCTGGAAACATATTCCATCTTTGTAAGCTTAGCACATGTGATGATCTTTTTCTTTGGAATGTAGAAGGTTAGGTAATACGTAATACTTTCAAATACTGGAAACAATTTGGTTGAATATCATAGATCTAAGTCAGCACATACATGTTTGAGTGCATTCTCTCTCTCTCTCTGTGAGAGCGAGAGAGAGAGAGAAAGAGAGAGAGAGAGAGATGCATTAATATTGCATGTATACAATCCAAACAACAGATGCATATAACACACATGCACGGACATTCCTAAATCCTAATAATATCGATCAATCTATATGCACGCGTGTGTGCATACATGCAATTATGCCCAATATCTTAGGAAAGTAGTTAAAAACTACTCTTTGCCTTTATGTTCACACTAAGCTAGTCGTTTACTCTTAAATTGTAGTTGGATGTGCTTAATATATTATATGTCACACACCTCCTCCTTTTCCTCTGTCATTAAAAATAGAAAAAAAAAGAATCCCTGGCATGATGATTCAGAAACTGAGAGGGACAGAAGACTAAAACTTGAAATGTGTTCAACTAGAAAGTTTTCTGGATTTGACATATTGTGAAGTCAGTAATCACTACATCTTTCGTTGAATTAGTGGACCCCACTTTGATATTGTGCTGCAGTTCTTGACCTACAGTTCCAAGAAGCGTGACATTGTAAAATTATCAATTTTTTTGACATGCACAATAATTGTCATATTTTGATGATAACATTTTGATATCCATGATTTTTTTAAGGGTTATGACATGAATGATTTATTTAAGGGTTAATCAAAAAAAGTACTCAAGTCCAATACCTCTTTGATGGCCTTTTAGTTTTAAGCAATCTAACATCTTTGACCTGCTTCATGCTACATCATTTTTTAAATCGACCAAGTACATGTTTAATTAAATCTTTCAGCATAAAAAGATCTTCCCCACTTCTCTTTACTTTAAAGGGTGAGAAATTCCAAAATATGTTTGTTTGCTAATTCGAGGAGATATTAAGTATTCCTTCAGTATTGGTTTTTGCTAGCTCAATTGAACTTCTATTTGTTTGTTTCAATACCATCTGTATTCAGTACACCTTTTATGGGATCTTTAATGCCTTATTGTTGCTTATAGGCTCAACAGGAAGCTGAAGCTTCTGGTATCTTGACTCTTGTAGCACTAGGGATGTAAGTTTTGTATTTCACTCCTCTTTCACATTCAGACCTTTCTGCAGTAAAGTATGTAAATCGATCTCTGATACTGAAACTCATGGATAGGGTTTTTGCAATGTCAAAGGATACCCATAGAGCTGGGGGAAAGCAGAGCTTGCATGAGTTTTGGTATGTTTCCTTCATTGCAAATATCTGTTAGCTAGATATAGATCTGTGTAGCAAGTCAATGTCTAGTGTGATAATTGTTGCCAATACCTAATTGCTACTCTCCATTGTCTTCTTTTGAGTAAAGGGTAACTGCTTCGCTCCTTTGTTGAGGTATTATAATAGATAATGTCTTCTAGGTGAGGCATTTCTAACAGATACATCTAGGAGAATATGCTGTAAAATCAGAAGGTTGGAGTTCATATACTATAAACAGATGCATCTATGAGAATATGCTGCTACTGCTACAATCACCCAACCCCTACGGTTCCTGCAACCACTCTCTTCATGAACTCTTTGACTTTCCTAAATAAGTGTTACAGGTTCCAGAAGAAGTCTTTTGTGACTCCTTCCAGCATTGGTTCTCTCACTCAGATCTTTTAGGATCTTTTGTGCATTGTTGCTCTCATCCTGTGGGTTATGTAATTTTTTTTGATAGGATTACCTAAAAAATCATGTTTAAATCATGTGGAACCAAATATATGAACTTTGTCATTTTGTTTTGGCTCCTTTTCTGTTTTTACTGCCTTGCTCTGAGATAGAAAAAGGGTGATTGCGCTAGAGTTGAACTTTTTGTTACACTTAACTTATTCCCACTATTTTTTTTTGCAGGGAAATGATTGCGTACATTGCGAATACTTTAATATTCATCTTGAGGTAAGACTCGGTAACAGTCTATCATAGAAACTAATGTTGTTTCTTTTCCTTTTGTCTTAATATCATTTTGTTCCTTTCTATGTTACTTAAGGAGATTTCCTCTAGTTGTGTGCTATCTCCAACTAAAGCAACAGATCTTATTGCATTTGTTGTTGTGCTACACTTTTCCCAAGGAGTTGCATTTCACAATTTTCCCTACATTAATATCTAGTCAGTACTGTTATTTATGCACTTCCTGTTCTGAATGTAACTGAAAGATCCCTTGGCGCATGGTTGGTTCTTATCGTCTTTTTTTTTTTTGGGTTTGCGGGGGTGGGGGTGGGGGGGGGGGGGAGGGTCAGAGAGTCAATAATTTTGCTTATACGGTCTAACTTCTTGCAGTGGAGTTATCATAGCTCAAAGCATCTTCAGTATCGGAAATCTTGACGACAATATAGGTAGTTCTTTCCCCTCTATTTATTATGTAATACTTCATGTTTTCGATGGTTAACAACTGTTTTCCTATTAGTTGAAGTGTGTGGTACATGCTGCACATTACAATAAGTTGGCAAGCGTCCTGATTTGGCGTCCAATTGAGTCACTAGAAGAGTCTTAGAGTCATTTGTTAAATCATTTAATTAAGAAATAATGGATCTGCTGCATGGATGCAGCAACATCACAAGTAGTTGGTACCTTAGGAAGTGCTGGAACTTGGACGGTAGAAGTCGTGAGACTCGTGTCCTGGGCCAAGTGTTCCTCCTGTTTATGAATGTGTAATAATCACATTATTAGAAGGAAATGAATTGAGTACTTTAGTTAATTTTTATTGGCTACTAAATCATAAGGAGTTTAGAAAGATAGTGAATGGCAGACAAGGATGTTGAAGGAGTAGGTTGAGTAATTCCTACCACTTCCAGGAGTAATAAGTTGATTAGTCAAGATAATTGAAGGTAAAGAACTAGGAGTATGAAAGTGGGACAATAGCCTTTTGTTGTCAGACATGTGACCAGATGCAAGTAAAAAATCTAGGACTCAATCAGGAGGATTTCCTGAGAAAAATCACCGAGTGGTGATATGCTGGGGAGACAGCAAGGCGAGGTGTGTTTGTCACTGTATGCTTTAGGAGATGCATATATTGATCACATTTCACATCTTCTATTGAAATAACCAACAAACAAATTGCCAGAATCACTGAGCAGCACCAAGAGTATGGTCTGAGAGAAAGCTGACCTTGGGAAAAGATAAAGCCAATGAAAATGGCCAGAAAAGGATGAATTAGCAGATTGGCTGTCCAAAAGTATTAGAAGAACAAACAGATCGGACTCTGGCACGAACTAGCGTTCCAGTATCAAATGGAACTGCCGACCAATGGCCAAAGACTAAGCACAGTTGCAAACCTTATAATATAAAGCTCTAGATGCAAAGAGACCAGACATGAAGATAATAATGTAGAGTAATGATGATTAATAGCTAAATTCAACAGACATGAATACTAAAATCAAAATCCAGATTAAGATCAGTCACTGGTGAAGACCTATTAGACCAAAGTAGAGAGCTCTCCTTCCCATGAAACAAACAAACTTTGAAATCTAATTATAAACAAATTGTATGGTCTTCTTCCAACAGAGAATAAACCGAGATCCAAAGATTGATACTGGCAACGAGCAGAAAACTAGAGACAGAGATAAAGTCAGAGGAACATGAAAGAAATAACAAAAACCGACAGTGGAAACTAACAGAGAATGCATAAAACATTAAGGCAGAAACCAATGCAAAGCCTACAATTAAACAACAATGAACACTGGCGAAATCTCAGCAAACAACAAAGACTAGGCATAGATTTGGTGGAAAACCATCTTTATCAGGTTCTGCATATCAATTATATTAGTTGTAGAGTTATTTATATGAAGAACAAAATATTGGGTATGCACACTTAGGTTTCTAATTTATTTGCTATTTATTATTTCACAGACCAAAGAAAATGGCAAACAGGTAAAGACCGAAAGAATTACCATTGATGCTCATACGCATAACACCTCAGGTTAGGTGTTGTTGAGCACCTGCGTAGTTTGTGACATGCCTCCTTATATGCATTCTTATTGATATATTAGGATTTCTTGGGAGGGTTTCTGAATATTTTTCTTAGAATTATTTCCACTGCAATAAATATCCCTGACCAAGAAAATATCTTTTGTTTACACATTCATGCTGTAGGGAGATCATGGGGCTATGCCTTTCTTCTCTATATCATTCTTCAAGTAGCTCGGACCATAGTTGTTTTTGCATTCTACCCTGCCCTTTGCTACTTCGGTTATGGTTTGAATTGGAAAGAAGCTATCATCATCATATGGTCTGGTTTGAGAGGAGCTGTTGGTTTGGCACTCTCCCTATCTATTAAAGTAAGCTCTTCTCTGCTCACTTGTAATTCCATATGGTTTCCTGTATCATGTAACTTGAGGGTTAGATACAAATGTGCAATGAAGATATATTATCATTTTGTCTTGAGAATAATTTTTCTTACATAACTTGCTTGGCTAGTATGATTTGTACTGGTTTGAAATATACTCCTAAGACAACAAGGTTTATATCCTAAATGCAACAAAAGCTCCATTAAGTACTGATGCACCTTTAGTTTGATTGCTTTTATTGGTAGGTAATCCCCCACCCCACCAAAACAAAATAGAGGCTTTCTGTTCCTAGATCTGAATTGAAGTGCGCCGGTTTAATTTGAAGCGGCAGTGTGCCGGTTTAATTTGAAGCGGCAAACTAAGTGCTTAAACTCAATATCTATGGAGAAGATACCTTCCATTTGGTATCATACAACAATTAGAGTAAGAGCAATAGAACTTATCACCGAGTAACCTAATTACTTGAAAGCATAAGAAGCTGATCATTTTCTCACTTGTTTGTCAAGCTCTATGAAACACATCTACAATGTAGGCGCTGGAAGAGGGATGGTAGATTTTCTTTTACTTAATAATATCTATACATGGTTTTCTTTCTTAATTTCCAGGGTGCTAGTGGTGATCCAAAGTATCTCAGCTCAGAAACTGGAGCTATGGTATGTTTTTATTGATGAACAATTGCAATTTAACAACAGTTCATTTGCCCTGCTTTTGGAAGCTTACGCTATCAACTTTCTTTGTCATGTAACTGAAACTCTTTTCTTTATGTTACAGTTTGTTTTCCTCACTGGTGGAAGTGTGTTACTGACGCTCATTATCAATGGATCTACTGCACAATTACTTCTTAGTCTCTTTGGTATGGATGCTCTATCAAAAAGTGAGGTACGGTTCTGGTGTAATTGAAGTACTCTTGTATTGAGGAACTTACCCACCCTGGATATTGTGATTCATGATGTCATATGTAGTTTCATGCAGTTAATCAGGGCTCAGCAGTGTTCAATATCAGTAATTACCTTTTTCACTGAAAACTTGAAAGATCCATCAGCTTTGGTGTAATGGATTGAGAGGAATTAATGATGTTTCGTGGAAAGGAGCCTTTTTACTACTATTTCTGTACCCCAGTGCCTCAAAAGGCTCCCGCTCATTGCGGGGTGAGGGGGGTCGGATGTACGCAGCCTAACCCCTATGTTT
>JAOTQR010000079.1:6685998-6696422 GCA_025774065.1 Solanum ossicruentum
AGAGTCATTTTGCTTTATTCCATCATACTCCAAGGCCAAAAAATAGTCAATCTTTGGCTCCATCCGAGATTGATGGAGCCTTTTTACATAACTTGAAATACAAGTTCCTGTATTTAGTAATTATGTGCTGGATTCTCCAATTTTTTTGAAATGTATAACTTGATAAGACTTTTAACATCACTGCATACACCTCTTTTGTACTAATCGAAGCATCATCTTGTTGATGGTTTTCTCTATTATATAAGATTGCATTTACTTAAAAAAATGAGTACTATACTACCTGCATGTCTTTTAACCATTGCACCCTCTGATCCCCACTTTGTTCATGGCCTTTGTAAGCCTCTCAATGCACAAGGATCAACAGCTTGAACTCATATTGGTCCTATTTCCTGATAAAATATTTTCGTGTAAATTTGAAAAAAAATCTGCAGAGAACTAACAGTAAAAATTATCTCTCAGAGAATTACCTAATTCATTATGGTGTTTGTCAACTTTCAAATATGTAGCAAATTATAAAGAAACAAACCAGCTGTACTCAACCATTGCTTGTATTTCCATATTTGAAATCTGGTCTTTTTCTTGTGGGAACATCCTTCTTATACATTTTGTTTCAGGAAACCATGGTCAATTATGCAAAGAATCAACTATTGAGAAAAGCTGAAGAGTTTTCTAGAATCTGTAGTGGAGGCAATAATCCTTTTGATTGGATAACGGTTGGATGTTATGCCACATGCATAAAAGAGGTTTGTGAAGACACAGTTTGGCCTCCCTGTACAACCAATCATGGCTATCTAGAAATAGGTGATATGAAGACTATGAGAGTATGCTTTCTGAAAGGTCAGTAACTGCATCAGGACTAAGTGGTCTATAGTTTGCTTTTACAATCTTTCTGGTGTCTGCCACCTGCATTCCTCATCTGGGCTTTCAGCTTCCCCTTTGCTTTCTTTTGTAAGTGTTGCGTATCAGATATTGCTTCTCTCATCTATTTGATTGATAGGTTATTGATGTCGTACATTGATCAGGAACTAGGGCCTTTATTTTGTTGGTTAAACTTGAAATATTCAAGTTTGTTCCTATGAAAGGTTGCATGTTCTTCTCCTCTATAAGACATGGAATATAAGGATTTGAAGAGTTAGAAAATAGTTTGCAGTTCTCTAATGAGCTGAAGCTTGACTATTTTGACCACTCTTTACACCAGGACTCGATATTGTAGGGAATACTGTGAGCTTTCAGCATGCAGAAATTTACTTCTAGGACATCCATCTTCTTTACTTTATCTCTGCACCCCTTCTTGGTAACATTTCAATATTTCATTAATGTGCCTTTATTTTCCTATGGTAATAGGAGTAAGCATGTAATTCCATCTTATCCAAATGTCTTAAACACATACATGTAACATTGAAATTTTGCCACCTCGAAAATCCTAATAGATATGTAAAGTATAAGCTTGATTTCTTTTTGTTCTCCACTTAAATATTCATCCTGTGGACTTCATTCAAGGTGGCACTTCTTTTCTCCTTTTGTCTTCCATTCTTAATGCCTTTACTTGATTTTGCATAAACCTGCTTCAGTTATTTACATTTAGTTGTGCTACAGCTACTCGTGAGGCTTACTGGTCAACATTCAATGACGGGAGGATAACTGAATCCACTATCAGTGTTTTGATGGAGTCAATAGATGAGGCAATTGATCTGGCGACTCAGGGATTAAATGACTGGACTTATATTTCTACTCGTCTCAAGTTTCCAGGATATTATAAATTCTTCAGCATGACTGTTTGTCCTCCCAGGCTGACAAGGTGGTTTGTGCTAAAGAAATTAAAGGACAGTTGTCATATTTGCTCTGCATTTATCCATGCTCACAGAATCGCAAGGCAGCTTCTTCTTGACTATACTGGTAAGAGTGGGTACCATATTTAGATAAAAAGAATGTGTGTCATACAGTAGGTAGACATTGTGGAGTAGTTCTTATATGTAATCAAGTTCTAACAGCAATGGTTTTGTATCTGTACTTTTTCTTTCTTAACATCGAATGCGAAACTCCTACTCTTTGAGACTAGTGCCTCCTGTTCATAAGAGGTCCTTTTTTCCCATTGTTTCTTAGTCTTTCTTTGTGGCACAACTCTGATGGGAATCTATGTCTGGGAGTTGTGGAGTTGGCTCATAAAGTGATCTAACAATCTCTCTACATTTTAAAGGTGACAATGGAAATGCTGCAATTGTTGTTGCTGAAAGTGAAGTTGAAGAACTAGAAGCTAGGAAGTTTCTGGAAAATGTACAGAATTCAATGCCCGAGGTTTGTGAATGTTTTCGTCAGAAATCGTGCATTGTAGCTCTTGTTTAAATAGCTTATTGAACATTTGATTGTCAAGAGTTTGCAACATGGTTTTCTTGAATTCACATCTACTTGCTAGAGTATAATACTATGCATGCTCTGCAGTTGTCCGAATTAGACAATGATGAGTAGTGCATCTGAGCTCCTTTTGATCAAAGAGGGTTGCTGAAATGTTAAGAACCCTCCACCTCCAATCTTGAGGTTGTGGGTTCGTGTCACCAAGGGAGTGGAGTGCGGAACTCCTGGGGAGGGGTCAAAAAAGCATTCAAAGACAATGTGCAAAATCATCCATGAGGAAATTTTCTTATAAAAAAAAATTAAAATTATGCAAGCTTATCAGATACGTTAAGCTCAATTAACCCTTTGAATTCTGTCCATTCTAGATCATACATCAAATGGAATCAAGGAAAGTTATATTTTCAATGCTGAAGTGTCTGGATGAATGTCTTAGTGATATGGAGAAAGATGGAATTTTAACTGAGAAAGTTGTACTGCATGTACATGATTTACTTCAGGTAACAATATTTCATGTGTCAATTTCCAGTGCCATTGCATTTTTTTTATGTCATGCTTATTGAATTAGTGTTGTTGTGTATCAATGTTTTTTCAAATCCAAACTAGAATGACCTTGAAAAGCTCTTGAAAAGTCCCCCGTCAGTAAAGATCCCAACACCAAGAGATGTCCTAACTATCCATCCTTTGTTTGGAAACCTTTCTCCTGCTATTCAAAGTGATCTGGAATGCTCCGCGGATAGTATATTGAAGACACCAGGTTGTACACTCTACACCAAGGGCTCTAAGCTGACAAGTGTTTGGCTGATAGGAAATGGATCAGTTAGGGTAAGTAGAGGATGCTAAGGCATCTGTCCAAGAATATATATTTCCAGATAGCTAGCATTAATTTTATTTATGTTTGGTCATTGAAAAAACTTACCTTCTTTCTTCTCCAGTCGAAAAGGAGCCCTTTTCCTATTCATTGCCCTGTGGATTCAACATATCATCAAGGAAGTGTTTTAGGTCTATATGAGGCTCTTGTCGGAAAACCCTATCTGTGCGATATGGTGACAGATTCTGTGGCTCTCTGCATCGAAATTAAGCTGGAGTCGATCATTTCAGTACTGGCCTGTGGAAATGGAGTTGAAGAATTGTTGTGGAAGGTGATCTTTGACAATCTTTCCACGACTCTCGAGTGCAAGTGAATCATTTATGTTATCAAAAATACACAAATAAGTACTGTTATGGTTAAACATACATGCAAAAATGCCACTGTCTAGAGTGGCTTCAGATAACTGAATTTTACTTTCTATTTATAAATCAAAAGGCTTAATTTATATATATTGAATTGATGAAAAAGGAAAGTTTCGGTTTTTTAGTTTGTCAAGTTCTTCAAAAACAAGGTACAGTATTTTTGGAATTTAATGATCAATCTCGTGTGCAGGAGTGCACCATTGTTGTGTCTAAACTCTTGGCGCCTGATCTGTTTAAGAAATTCTCAGTGCAAGAAGTAAGAAGTATTGTTGATGAAAGATCAGTCATGAATACTTTCTCAAGTCAAGAAGTAATAGAAACTTCTCATCATTCCGTCAACTTCCTGTTAAGTGGTTGCTTGAGAGATCAAAGTACCGAACAACTTATTGAGTGCCCAGCAGTATTGCCATGTGCCGTTTTGAGTGACAGCATCACGTACACCAGTGTCAATGTAACAGGTAGGTCTCCTCATTTTAATGTATCCTCATTTAAGACTTTTGATACCAAAGTTGAATTCCTTATTAGTTTGATCAGTAACACTCAGCAGGAAAAAGTAGTTTTGCTTTATCTTCTTTGTTGAGACTCTCACGTCGTCAAATCCTCATTAACCTGCATGCTTCCTTCTTGCTATTCAAAGACTTTGTTGTCTTAGAGATCAACTTGAGTAGGGCTGTTTTTGCATTGTCTGGATGCTCATGAGTAAGTGGGTGTTTGGATTGACTTATTTTTAGGTGCTTTTGACTTTTTAAGGGCTTTTTAATTTTTAGAGGTGTTTGGAAAAGATATAAAGAGCTTTTAAGCACCTTAGTTTAGCCTTAAAAAGTAAAAAAATAACAAAAGCCAAAAGCCAAAAGTAGGTAGATACCTACTTTTAGCTTTTAAGTAACTTAAAAAAAAGCCTATCCAAACACCCCCCTAAATGTCTTCTTAAGGAAAAAAAAGAAAGAAAATGGTTCCAGAGCTTAGCCAACCGCTGGTTGTCTCCTCCTATTTGTTGACTTCTTTATTGCTTTAAGGAATACTTAGAACCTAAGAGAAGTAACTATCAGGAGTGTCTTCCTTGAAGTATTCCTGTAGTATGGTTTTCTAAATTAGATGCTTGGTGCTTTTGTAGGTGAGAGTTCTGGATCATATTCTTATTCGACGTACAAAGTTATGAAACCAGCAAGGATAGTTCGAATAGACATTTCAGCAGCATGAGAAGTTGACCATGCAAAACTTTAGAAAGAAGCAAAAATTGGTAAGCCAAGGAGATAACACAATGTCTAACATCAAATTGCATGGATAAGTTGGTCGTAGCTTTTCATCTTTCAAGAGCGTAATTGCTGTTGTTCTATGGCTTTACTTTTCCATCACGAAAAAGCTGTAAAGTTACTAGGCTTCATCTTCTTCTTTTCTGGGTCTAAGAATGCATGCCCATTCTATTTCTGATGTTAGTGCAATTTACACTCTTGATAATTTATGTTAAAAGTCTGCACTTGCAACTTTGATATATAATCTCTTTGTACTACTTAAAAATCAAGGTATAAAAGCATTGCATGTTTGATTTTTTCTCTAGAGTTCTACTCTATGTGACCAAATGTTAAGTGTTTTTAGCAAGTGGAAGCTTTTGCATGTTTGCACTTTTTTTTCCCGTGAAAATTAGCAACATGTATATGTTTCTCTTAGGATTTGTAACAGGGTTGCTATTCTATATTCCATCATTTCTTTTGTTATAAGATATTGAATACTCTGCTGATCAACGTTCATCTTTACTACTTGCATACTTCTAATGGAATTTAATTCCATGGGATTGTGTTTTTGGACGATCTCAACTGTTCACATACTTTTTTCTATGACAAGGGGAAACCACAGCCGCTACCCTTTGGTGCGCACAGGTAAACCCTCGCTCCTATTCAATAGCTCGCAAACCACACATTTCACATACTTTTTACAAACATGCTTTCAGCTTTTCAGATATACATGATTCTGTTTGTGCACATTTCAGTCAATCAACTATTTTCTCTCTAACTATTGTTGAACGTTACAAATATTCATCTCTATATGGTTAAATTTTGGCAATCAGAGAAGAAAGGATCCCCTTGAAAGTAGCTCCTGCTTAAATTTATGTCTGTCTTTAAATGCAGGGAGCCTTAACAATCATTTTTGAGGCCAGGTTCCGACAAATTTAGTCTAGTTTGAACTATTAGGAGCTGTTTATTTAAAGGAAGTTCATATTGAGCTGTGATGTTGATTATTTTACTTGGAAGGATTATACTTGTTATTTCTCAAGGGGAAAAAGTTATTTTCCTTCGTCCTTGTATAGGTTGATAAAGGGTCGGTGGATTAACCGGAAGCTAAGTCAAAGATCTTGGTGGTGGTCTTGTGAGTGGTTGATAATCTGCAATTGCAGTTTCAGCAAGACTATGCTACAAGGTTTGCGTAAGTCCTATTCTTATCCCACCTTATTTTTTTAACTGCAGTTGATATCTGATATTTATTTGGGGTCTTATTATTCTATATTCACACCGAGAAAGCTATTATGGGAGGTCTCTGGCCAAAGATGGCTCATTCTTATCCCACTTTATGAGCGTATCATAGATAATACAGTGACAACAATATAGTCAGTACGATCCCATAAGTGGGTTCTTGAGAGAGTGGAGTGTACACAGATCTTATCCTTATGTTGTGAGGTAGATAAGTTGTTTCTGATCCATCACCAGCTCAAGAAAGAGCATCGTACGTAATATCTTAGCCAAAAAAAGTTATATTCTTGTTAGCCTTTTCTAATTTGGAAAGAACTTTAGTTGGTAGGGCATGCACAAAAGGAAGAAAAAGAAAGGTTCAAAGAAGCACCAATAACAAAAGCAATGGTACAGACAAGTCAAATATATTCATGCATATTCCTACTTCAGTTATTAGTATTCTCGTCGTTGTCATATTCCCTCCGATTTAATTCTCTTTAACTAAATACAACTAAAATAATTTTCAACACAGAACTCGATATATGTGTGAAAAATCACCAAGTCAACAAATCATACTGATTCTCCAAAGGTCCATTTCCACTAGCATCCCATCAATTTGAGCTTGTTTGATTTGCTCCATTTCCATGGTATCCCGTTTTATAGTGTTCTAAATGTCGGTTAGTCCTTCTCTATGATTTGCCCTCATTGGCCTGCCATTCGTGATGGACATCACAATCATTGACCTCTGGTGTCTCTCATTTAGCAAGTAACACACAGATTAAAGTGTAAATTTATATCATTTAATCATAATTAAGATATGAAAGTTTGTGTGCAAGTCATATGCCTTGCATTCATTTGTTATTTTCTCACTAATTTATTAACTACTAATTACATAATGTGCTATATAAACATGTTCTCCACTTCTTTGCAAGTCAAAAGTACAATTATTAAACTATTTAACCAAAGTAGTTGATGAACGTTAGTTACATAACAACATTAATTAGGACCCCCCAAAGTAGATGCATACCAGTATATTCACGTAAAAATTATCACCAAGGCCTTTCTAAAAACTAGAATAAGCTCATGAATATTCATTTCTTAAGAAAATAACTTTATTTATTGCAAGTAGCTATTGATCTTCTTAAAATATCTTCTTCCTCTTTTTTTAATTTTTTTTTTTTACATTTTTGGTTTTCATCTGATGTTTGGTACTTGCATCGGAGTGCGAATAATCTATTCGGTTGCATAGTCTCATTTGAGGAAAAATACTCTCTATGAATACTTTTTTTCATTTGGTAGTCTCTGGTTAGGAAGGAGCAATACCATTGTCACGATCCACAAATTGAGCGTGGTGACACTTGCTCAATCCCACCCGAGCAAGTCAGTCTTATCTCAAAAGGATAATAAATATAATGCGCGGAAGTAATATAACGAGAATAGATAACTAAAACTGAGAAATTTTCATAAACTTAAATACCACCCAAGGATTGGTTGTCACGCGTACAAGTCACTAATACAGAAAAACAAGGAAATACAAGTTCACACTGTCCTTCTTCTCAAATAGAAAAAGTACAGAAGAAATAAGAACAAGAGAGTTAGTCAGATGACAACAGCTACCTCTCTACGTCTCCTGGGAATCCTCGGCGGATCAAGGAATTTCTATTCACTGTCTGGGTTTACCACCTACACGAGTGTAGAAGCAAGAGGTGAGTACCAAATGCCAAATGGTACCCAGCAAGTCAACTAACAAAACAAAAGGAAGTCTAATAGAATACACAAACTCCTTTTGTCACGACTACAACCTGCACGAAAGGTCATTTCGACCCAGCAATACATAATACATAATAAAGATGGTATTGCATCATATTGCAATTTCCAAAACACAAGTTAAAGGCACAATCAATCATAATGACAACACTATGCTATGCAATAGTATGCAAGGGTGATATGCAATGCATTATGCAATTATGACATCACACCATCACCGGCAGAAACCATGGCGTCATATCTCGACCGGTAAAGACCTTGGTCCCAATCTCATCATAAATTCGCCGCCAAAGACCTCGGCGTCATATCTTGACCGGTAAAGACTTCGGTCACAATATTTTCCATCTCACTCATATCAATAACCGGAACCAATGCAAATATGCATGTCATGGAATGAATGAACATGATATGAATTTCACAAACACATTTACTCATTATTTTCAATCACAACAATATATATATCAAAAATATAGAATTCTCATCACTTCACCATATTTGTCAATTCAATTACCATAATAACACGTCAACTCGCATTTACATTTTTAATCATCTCATTTCGTATGATATTAAAATATTTCACATATCACACGTAGGAGAAAGGAAAATTTGAGAATTCTACGAGAATTACAAAGTTTGAAAGTTTATTTGCCTTAGTCAAATTACGGTCAATTTAACACTTTGGCCGTTCCTTTTTGAATGGAATGCATAACACCACAATCTAGTCACATAACTTATTACACCTCAACTTAACTTTGATCCATCAAGATAAATTTATCATAATAATATTTTCATAATGAAGTACTTAAAAGTACACGAAAATAAACTCATTTATATAAAATATCTTATTATAAAAGATTTAGAAAATAGGAACAACTTACAAGAATAAAATTTGTCGAAGCTCTTACCCAATAAAACACCTCCCTACAACTCTCAAATATTATGTAAATAATATATATGCTCTCATATGTTGCTCTCTCTATCTAGATTCTCTTATTTCTTTCTTAATGTGTTTTTTTCATTTCTGTGTATGGCTAATATGAGCAGAGTTGCTCTGCCATTTATAGGCATTTACTGCCTCATCAAAGTGCCAAAGAAACATAAAAAAAAGGGTTTGGAAGGAGAATTAACGACACAAAACAAGTGCTGTTAGCACTGTAGATAAAGAAAAAAAGAATGTGCAACACCAACAAGTGCTATCAGAACTTTAAATATTGTAAAGAAACCAAGTGCTTGCAACACTTAATTAATTAATTAAAAAGAAATGCAACTACAATTTTCTTCTATTTTTCTTAAATCATCCTTACACTATTCCAAGTCAAGTAGACAAAAATTTGGGGTCGTTACATTATCCACCACTAAAAATCATATTCGTCCTCGAACATAAGGTAAAAGAAAGTACCTGAAATTTTAAAAAGATGAGGGTATATAGCACGCATTTCTAACTCCGTCTCCCAAGTCGCTTCTCTAACTAGATGATTAATCTATTGCACCTTCACGAAAGAAATCTCTTTATTTCTAAGCTTGCGAACCTGCCTATCCAAAATAATAATAGGCTCCTCCTCAAACGACAAGTCTGGATTTAATGCCTCCGAATCGAATGAGAGTATATGAGACTCATCGGGCACATACTTCCGAAGCATAGAGACATGGAATACAAGATGCACAGATAATATGCTAGTTGGCAAGGCCAGTCTATAGGCCGCCTCTCCAACTCTCTCCAAAATCTCAAATGGGCCAATAAATCGAGGGCTAAACTTTCCCTTCTTCCCAAACCGCATCAAACCCTTCATGAGTGATACCCTGAGCCAAACGTGATCGCGCTCCATAAACTCCAAGGCTCGAACCCTCCTATCCGCATAACTCTTTTGTCGGCTTTGAGCAGCCAACAACCTATCCTGAATCATATGGACATTTTCCACAATATCTCTCAGAAAGTCAGCATCTAACGAGGTCTATCCTAGCAGAATCGAACCAAGCATTCAGAGATCTACATTGCCTACCATACAATGTCTAGAATGGAGCCATCTGAATATTGGAGTGGTAACTATTATTGTAGGCGAACTCTGCTAAGGGTAAGTGTTGATCCCAGTAAGAGCCAAAATCAATTACACACGCTCGAAGCATATCCTCCAACACTTAAATAGTCAGCTCGGACTGTTCGTCTATCTGAGGATGAAACGCTGAGCTCATATTCAACTGAGTACCTAGACTATGCTGCAAGGTCCTCCAAAAGTGTGAAATGAAAAGTGAACCCCGATCAGAAATGATAGAAATGGGCACACCATGCAATGTAACTATCTGACTGATGTAAAACTCAGCTAACTTTTCTGCTGTATACTTAACCTTGACAGGGATGAAATGGGCAGTCTTAGTTAACCGATCCACGACTATCCAGATAGAGTTGTAATCACCCACAGTAGTTGGCAAACCCATCATGAAATCCATAGTGATTCGCTCCCACTTCCATGTAGGGATAGGCATCCTTTGAAGCTCACCTCCAGGCCGTTGGTGCTCATACTTAACCTGCTGACAAGTCAAACACTTAGCCACAAATTCTGAAATATCCTTCTTCATACCACACCACTAATAGTGCTGACTTAGGTCATGATACATCTTCGCTGCTCCTGGATG
>JAOTQR010000079.1:6710079-6723642 GCA_025774065.1 Solanum ossicruentum
TAGTCAAACTTTCCAAATTTGTCAAGATTCTTTTCCTAGTTGGGTTTTACCTTATTTCCTTATTTATATATAGGTTACTAATGTTTTCTTTGTTCTATTTTGAGGTATCCTAGTGCCATTTAATGTTTTCTAGAACTACTAGGTCTATTCCTAGTTAAGGTAACTTTATTTCTTTCTAGTGTAGGATTTACTTGTAATTTTCTTTCTAGGATTTGGATACTTCTTAGGTCTAACCTTAGAAGTCTTGGACATCCAAGGATCCTATAATATATGTATATATAGGATTCTTTTTTATTTCATCTAATATAATTAGATTAATATTAATAATATTTCAAAGAGTTCTATTGAACCATTGTGACTTGTTCTTTGAAAATTTATCTTTAAACCTTTACTAGTTCATAGTTTGAGGTATAAAGTATTTTCTTTTTGTGATATATTTGATTTATTTTGGCATTCTTTAAAGATGATTAGTTTAAATGCTAATTATCGTCTATAGTTACTCATAAAGCGGTCAAGATCCGAATCTAACGTTTTGATTCATTTTCTCAAGTAAAGGCGTTAGATTTCTTCCATAAATCTTTACGTTGTTACTTGGATCTTATCAAGACCTTAGAATATCAATTTCTTGGAAATATGGATCTTTCCTTTGACTTTTCTATATCTTTAATTAGTTTTTATCTTTCTTTTTTTGTTGTTGCTTCTGCAGTTTAGTATTCAATCCATCTTAATATTGTTTCTAACCTCGATCCTATCACCCTTGGCCTTGATGGAACAGGCCACCCCTTGTCCTCATGCCCGCTTCTCTTCCTTATTTCTCCTCCTCCATTTGCTCGGCATAGGTCATCAACCGAGACAAGTCCATGTCACTAATTCGCATGACGGACCGACATTCTTCACTTACCAAGTCAGAGACCCCCATCACAAACTTGTTCATCCTAGATCTAGGATCGTCCACCAAATGACGAGCATACTTTGAAAGTTGATTAAACTTGTGGGCATACTTCCTCACATTCATACCACCTTGTTTCAAGTTCATAAACTCCACCAACATAGCTTCCCTAAGCTCAAGAGGGAAAAATTGATTAAGGAAAGCCAATTTGAACTCCTCCCAAAGCACTACATTACCAACCCCTTTCTCACCCTTCCATTGATCATACAATATTTGAGCTACCCCTTTGAATTGGTACGCTGCCAACTCTGCCTTTTCATTCGGCCAACACCCATGATATTCAAGATTTTGTAGACCTCATCAATGAACACTTGTGGGTCTTGATCCACCTTTGACCCATAGAAAAATGGATGATTCATCCTTATGAAGTCTTTTACCCCAGCTCCCAGGGTAGTAGAATGAGGGGATTGGGCACCTTGATTGACTTGGTTAGCCACAACTTGAGCAAGCATAGTTAGAGCATCCCGGAGCTCACCATTAGTAGGTTGCTCATCAGGAGTTTGGGCCCTTCGTCCTCGCGTGTTTGTCATGATCCAGCATAGCAAAGAACATTTATTAGGGGAAAAACTTACCACAGCTCTATAGCACGGCTTGGAACATGAAGAAGGAAAACATTTTCTAAAACTCCTCATAGCCTCCTATTCATAGTCATGGTGCGCTTCACAACCATGAATAGGACTCTAATCAACACGGTGTTTTGGACTCCGAGGATCTATCAAACTAGTGCTCTAATACTAAGCTTGTCACCACCCAAACCTAGGGCCTAGGCGGGGCATGGCGCAAGGGAAACCCGAAGGGACCCCAAGCAAGCCTCATAAAGCATCATTACATATCCTTCATCATAGAAGCAATGAATCAAGCATCAAAGATAGAAGAATGGGGAAACCGGAGCTAAGGGAAAAGCTTGCACAATATCACTATAGTCAAGAGACAAAAGTCAAGTTCATACCATAGATACATAACACGTCCAACAAACGCCTCTAATACATAGATTAGAGCGGGGGCCAAGACAAAGTAACCGGGCTTACCTTCATAGTCAAAATAGACAATAAAGAAGAATGTCTCAATACATAGTAGAGGAAACATAGAACAAGGTCCCCGAAGTGAAGGACTCACCAATTAACTTGAATAGCACCGAACTAGCCACGTGGAGGAGGATGATCAACATGGGCACCGGTGCCTACATGGTGACATCATGCAGGCATAGAGTATCCGTTAGTATGTTTGAATGTACTAAGTATGTAGGATGCAGTGAAACAAGGATTTAGCGTCATAATAAAATGCATAGTAATAGGCAATAGGCATATTATAACAATATGATATGAATGATCAATGCATAAATAAGCCATGCTTGAATAACTCATGCTCATATAGGATATCATATGTGTAGAAGAGACCAAGCTAGATTTTCAAACGTATAACCCTTTGGTAGGTTAGTGACGATGCCGCCCCATCACTTAGGTGGATGAGTACTAACCCTCATCTAGGTTGGTGATAATATGTCGCCCCATCACCATGGTGGAGAAGTACAAACCCTTCCCTAGGTTGATGAGTACAAACCTCCATCTATGTTATTCGGGTTCTTAGTCCCCTCCAAATTGGGCATGGTCTAATGCAACACTTTATATAGAATTTATCATATACATATGCTCATTTCATCATATATAGTCATTCATATCATATCTCATGCTTTGGACATTCAACTCCTCAAGAAATCATATTCGGACATCTTATTAAACACTTAGAGGGTGTATAATGCTAGTATAAAACCATGAAATATAGAGATGAAATCATGTAAGAAAATCCATTGTAAAACCATCAATCAACACCTTGCATCACCCTCAAGCAATATACATCAAAACCCCTTCTCAAATCTTACAATAGATCAAAGATTTATAGCTCAAACATAGCAAAACAGTCACAACTTTACATAACTTTAACATAGTGTGCAGTGAATTTCATAATGATCAAGACCCATTTGTAAATCAACTTTAAATCATGTAATTTGAGTAAAAGGAGGCATGAGTATCATTAGTGAAAAGAACCCATGAAAGAAACCTACATACCTTAGCTTAGAGATGAACTTGGTGAAGATTGGAGATGGACACTTGAAGCTTGAAGAATAACCTTGAAAGTGAACCTTAGCTTAGGACAAGAGTTTGAGACTTGAGTTTGGGGAGTGAAAATATGACTAAGTATTTGAGTGAGCATTGGGAAATGTTTAGGATGATATGAGGGTGAAATTTGGCTAAGTATAGGTAAAAACACGTTTGGGAACACTTAGGCCCAAGACTTAAAAGTCTTGGACCGAGCTAAAAAGATAGTCCCCAAATTTACTAGGGCACGTCAAGAGGGCAATGGGGAAACCCCACTGGAATTTGCATTCTTGAAATTTCATAATTGCTAATCTTTCGCTCTTAAATCGGGGTTAGACCTTTTTCACCTAATTTGGAACCCCTGAACAAGAATATAAAGTCGAATTTTGAAATAGTAAATGAATTTTGAGATATATGAAATTTAAAATTTCGGACATTCTGAGGCACGTTTTTGGGCACTTTATGCGGTCATTTTAATTATAAGGGGTTCCCACACTCAATGTACTTTAAGGAAGGTCGACGGCAATGACAAGCCAAAACGAAATACATGACTAGGCCTTTGGAGTCATAATGTCTAGAATATGAGACATGAACACACTTTACATAGTCTACAAAGCCTCTATATGTGCAACACTATCAGGATAGAATCGGGACAGGCCCCTCCTCATGACTAGCTACTATAAATACAAAAATATAAGTTCTAGACACGTAAAGACCCGAAGCAACCTGGAGCTTAGTAATAGCCATTGGATATTTGGTACTCCTACTAGGGAAAGCTACTAGCTTCTATACCTACAACATGAAATGCAGGTCCCCCATGAGGGACGTCAGTACGAGGTAATGTACTGAATATGAAAGGTAAGAAGTACTTTACGTGAAATAAGAACTCAAATAAAATTATGAACCGGTGTCAGGATGAGAGATAACCTTTAGTCATATTTTGGAATCATGCACTTTATGTCCTTTTTGTTACTTTACCTTTCTTTATTTTATAATATGTGCACAATATATAATACAAATGACTAACTGATCTGTGGCAAATTAATTTCAGGATCGACCCATGCTAGGCTTTTCTATCACCCTTGGGATACCCCCCGTAATATGGGATCAACCCATGCTAGGTAATTCTTCCACCCTAAGGATACTACCCATCAATAAGCAACTTCACTTTATATCTTTTATTTACTTTTGAGATGATTCTTTTGGTGGTTATAATATACTGAGCTATAGGACTATAGATGTAACATGTGACATGCAAACAATCATGTAGACAATACCACAATAAAAAGAGCAAGTTACACAACTAATGAAATGCATAGTAGATAAAACAACACATGGACTTTATTTAACAACAAAAGGAACTCATGTTTCTTGGTATCCAAAGTATGTATGCATATTTGACCATGACTTTGTATGGTAGCGTATGAACATGTTAAAGAATGGAGGCATGGTTATTAGTTATGTCAGAGTTTGTAAGGTCTCTATGTGCCAAGGAAGAATCTAGATTTCAAGCCAAATAATAGAAAATCGAGTAGCCTTACATACCTCCATGTACCACCTCATTATACCTCAAAGTAATCTCCTTTTCCTCAAAATATTTATCTAAAATAGTGTAGGTGATAAACTAGTATTATTAGCAAATAAACACGTCTTGCCAGTCCAATCTCAAAAAAAAAAATAACACTCAGGCAGCAAGCTCGTAATTATCAACCCAAAGGCGTGTTTCAGACTTTTCCCTCTTTAAGCACATTGGTCTAAAACACACATTCATTACATGACATATCCATTTTGTTATAATCCCATAATATGCTTACAGCAACTCACGAAGTACAACATATAAAAATTCCATACAACACACATTAGGTAGCATAATATTACGCCCTTTCCCTATATTTCAATGTCCAAAATTCACACTTTTTCCAACTTTAATCAAACTATTCTTCACATATTTCTACACTAAAACAGTCCCAAAAAAGTTCCAAAACACTCCCATAATAGATGGGGGACGTGAGACAACAACTTTCAATTATCACCCCATGAGTTCCCACTAAAAGCATATTTAAAAGACCATACAAGAACTCATTTTTAAGAGAAACAAAAATGATGCAGCAACCTTGGTATATCATTTCCAAGATTACCTTTTTATCTACTTCAATCTTCCTTCATAATAAAAGTTAGCCAACAAGAGAAGAGTACCTGAATAACCAAGAAATTCCAACTTCTTATCCAAAATTCCAACACAAGCATAACCAACTTATTTTTTTTACTTTTCATGGAAAACTCATACTAAATACATAAGTAATTTTACTTACCTTAACCTTGAAGGTTGAGGGCTTCTTTAGGAACCCCAATAAGGTTGTAAGGGTTGCTTTGTATGAAGTTGAAAGAGAGCAAAAAGGAACTTAGAAAATTTTATTTTTGTCCAACTTTAAATGACTTAAAGGGGCTGCTTTTAAATTTCTCCTTTATTTTAATCCTTATTTTATCAAGTGAGTGATATACCTATTTTTCCCTTTCACTTGGGCTTTATTGGGTTTCAATTTGGTGGGCCTTGGCTACCCATTTTTTTCTTTTTCCTTTCCCTTTGTTTGGGCCCAAATTGTCCAGTGCGTGATAAATGTACTTGGGCCCTTTATCTATCCATTGTACTTGGGCCCTTTATCTATCCATTTGGGCTGCCAATCTTGCCCTTTATATTGCTAAACCATGGCCTACCATTACACCCTTAGCTCGGGTTTTATTCATTAGTGGGTTTGGGAAAATTTGGTGTTGGGCCTCATCTCCATTTTCTTTTCTTTTTACTTATTTTGAGCTTCAAGTGAGTTCAATCATGTATGAAATAATCGTTCCCGTCTACCTAGCCCATTTAAACTAAGCATGTAAGTGACTCACCTACTAGCTTCTTAAAGTCCCAGAAGCACCTCACTTCTTTTACTTCGTTTAAGGTTGCAATCCCTTTAATTTACGTAGAACTTATATAAGCATTAGATGTAGACATAGCCCTCTAATTTGAAATTCAAGCACTTTTAAAAATTAGTGCTAATTTGACAAAGAAAATCATGTCCCATATACCTAGGATTAATACACGTAAGATGTGGGATGTTACATCCTCCTCCCTTTGAAACATTTGTCCCCAAATATTAGCATAACAAAATAGCTTACACAATTTAACACTTCATTTAAACAAACTTTTGAGAAGATAATAAGCATTCAAACATGTGTACCTATTAATGCCACAATTCTTCATCTTGGACTTTCTCTTTAGTTTTAAATAGATGAGGGTACCTAGATTTCATTGCTTACTCAGCTTCCCAAGTTATCTCGTCTACTTTTTGGTTCCTCCAAAGTACCTTTACTGATATTGTTTCTTTATTTCTTAGCTTCTTAACTTAATCTAGAATAGAAATAGGTACCTCTTCATAGGCGAGATCTTCTGTAACCTACACATCTTCAATAAGAGTGATATGAGATGGGTCACCTATGCACCATGAAACACTGATGAACTATTGAAAGATCTTGGGGTAGCTCCAATTCATGTGCAACTTGCCCGAATTTCTTAATAATTTTATATGGCCCTATGTAAAATGGGCTTAGTTTTCCCTTCTTACAAAATATCATAACCCCTTTCCTTGGGGACACCTTCAAGAATACCAATCTCCTACTGAGAATTCCAATCCTCTCCTCCTAGCATTTGCATATGATTTTTGATGACTTTGGGATGTTTCTAGCTACTGTTGTATTACCCTTACTTTTTTCATGGCTTGTTGTATAAATCTGGCCTAATAAAGGTGATTTCACCCCTTCAAACAATCCAATTGGGGACCTACATTTCTTTCCATATAAAGCTTTGTAAGGTGCTATTTTGATGCTTGAATGGTAGCTATTAGTATAGGTAAATTCAATAAGTGGTAAGTGATCATCCAACTACATGCTCATAACATATCTTCGAGTGTTTTAATGGTGCGTTCTACTTGACCGTCTGTCTGGAGATGGAAAGTTGTACTCAAATTCATTTGTGTTCCTAAACACCTTTAGAATGACTTCCAAAACTTCGCGGTAAATTATGCTCCCTGGTAGGATATAATAGAGATTGGGACCCCATGTAGCCTAACTATCTCTTTGATGTATAATTTTGCATACTATTCAGCCATATAATCACTCTTAACTGGCAGAAAGTATGCTGACTTTGTGAGTTTTTTAACTATTACCCACATAGAGTCAAACTTCTGAAAGGAGTGAGGCAACCCAGTAACAAAGTCCATGTTGGTCATATCCTACTTCTAAGTCGGAAGCTCTATATATTGCATATAATCTCCCGGCGTTTGATGCTCTACTTTGACTTGTTGGAAATTCAGACATTGAGCCATAAATTTTTCAAGGCATAAATTTGAGGTGAGCCCAAGGAATGTCTTGGTCCCCGACCTATTCCATGTGAAAATGTGTCATTGGATGTTAATATGATTCGGTATTATTGAGCTTGAGTCTTATGCTATGTTTTATGAAAAGACCCCTTAGTCCCATTTTCCCCCTTTGATTAACTTATTGCTTATTTATGCTTCGGCTAACCAAGGATGTGCCATATGTGCTTAATAGGCTTGTTTGGGATTCTCTCGGGTTTCCCATTCATCATGTCATGTCTAGTCCCTAGAGCATGACAAAGCTTGGTAGCAGAGCACTAGGTTTATAAATGGTCCTCAGATTTCCAACACATCGCGTCGAATAGAGTCTTGTTCATGGTTGTGAAGTGTGCCATGACTATGAGAAAGGGGCTATGAGGCATTTTAGGAAATGAACCATGTCTTCATGCTCTACTTCGTGCTTTCAATTTAGCATGAGGTTCCTACCTCTAACGAGCAGTCTTCCTCTTATAGATTATGCCACCGAGATGAATGGTCCAAAGAGCTTCTACTCCCGAAGATGATCCGACCCCGCAAGCCCCTCAAGCGGGTGAAGAAGGGGTTACCATGCTGAGTATTGAAACACGGTATCCCTTGGAAAGGGCCATGCCTAACCAAGGGGCTCAAGCTCTCCCTGCTCCTACGCCGGCCTCAGGGGTGAGGAATTTCACAAGAATGAATCCTCCAAAATTTCATGGCTCTAAGGTGGATGACGCCCAAGAATTTATCGATGAGGTGTATAAGGTCTTGGCTAGTAGCCTATCAACTTAAGTGCCTTGCTCTAATATGGTATGGCCAATGGAAGATGGTGAGGGTGGATGACAAGTCCATCTCGTGGGAAGAATTCAAAGTTGCCTTTCTTCACAGCTTCTTCCCTATTGAGCTAAGAGAGGCTAAAATGATGGAATTCAGGAATCTCCGACAAGGAACTAGGAGTGTGAGGGAGTATTCTCTCAAATTCAATTGCCTCTACAAGTTTGCTCCTCACATGATTGCTAATCCTAGGGCAAGAATGCACAAGTTCTTATGGGGATTGTCCGATTTGATTGTTGAAGAGTGCTATGCCACCATGCTAATTGGGGATATGGACATATCACAGCTCATGACCTATGTGGAATAACTGGAGGGGGTGAAGGTTAGAAAGAGGATAATGGGGGAATTCAAGAGAGCCTGACTTGATGGTGCATTCCAAGGTACTAAGTGTGGTCGTTTCCTACAAGGCCAAAAATCCCAAGGTCAAAGGTTTGCAAATGATAGGGTGCCCAATCTAAAGGTTCAAGGTGGTATCGGTGGTCCAATTGCTCCTAAATGTGGGAGGTGTGGCAAGAACCATAGGGTTAGATGCTATAGAGATAGTGGTGCTTGCTTTGGGTATGGAAAAATGGGCCATAAGATTGCAGATCATCCAAACAAAGGAACGGATGGTCGTCCTCAAGGAAAAGGTACTCATGGTGACCAATGAACTCAAGAGGGTCCACAAGGAGGTACTCCTCGACACAACCTGTTCTGTGCTCTTCAAGGTAGACAAGGGGTGGATGAGACACCCGATGGCATTACCAATATGTTAAAACTGATAACATGCAAAGTGGAGATGGCACCAACATGAGTGTCATGTACCCCTCAAGATCATTCACAAGGAGTCAAGCAAAAGATCTCCAAGACCTACAAGCAATGTTCATGAACAAGGAAGCATTAGAGGAGCTTGAGGGTCACAAAAGAAAGGCTTACAATGTGTGGAAGGTCTATTAAGGTGAGAAGATGGAAGGAAAGAGACTATGTGTGCAAATGACTACTAATTGAATTCAAGGATTTGAAAAGAAAGCCACCAAACAACTCCCTTACTCATTAAGAGTAAAATTGTAAAGAAAATGTCTTCTTTTATTTACTTAGTATAAATAGCCTTATTTTATCATTTGGAAGACTTAGACTATGTTGAACATTGAATTCTCAAAATGTAATATCTTCTTAGTGAGTAATAAGAGAGTAATTAGGGTGAACTCTTAGAATTGTTAGTTGACTTGTTTGCTTGGTTAATTAAAGCTTGCCCATTTTTGGTTCTTAGTTTCCTTTAATTTTTCCTTCTAGGGTTTTATTTGGGCTGTTGAAATCAATTGGGAGGTGAGGGTTTTAGTCCCTTTTTGCCCATAATTTCAATAGTTTCAATTTAATCCACATATCCTTCTATCTTTGTTCCCTTTTCTCTTTCTTTTTTGTTTGGTCTTTATCATTTGGTATCAGAGCTTTAGTTTAGACTTGTTTTCATAAATCTAGTTCTTAGAATTTTGATCCACTCAAAAACTCAAAAATCCAAAAAAAGAAAACCCAAATTTTTTTTATTTGATTTGTTGGTTTTGACACTACATTCTTGTTCACTAGTGTTTTTTGATTCTAAATCTCAAATTTCATTCAATTTGGAGTTGTGGAAATGAAGTTGCCATTGAAGTGTTTTGAGTATTCAAACTTTTCAAATTTTGAGAGTGGGTTCTTTTGATTGAGAAGAAAATGAAGGTTAATGATCATTGGGATTTGTTCTCTATAAAAATGTTCCTATGTCTATTATGCAAACACTCTTCCGGGCAATCTTATTGTATTGTTTATGGTAGATTTTGATGTCATCCTTTGTATGGACTGGTTGCATGCCTCATATGCCACCATAGATTGTAGAACCCATAAAGTTAAATTCCAGATTCCTAAATAAACCCTTGTTTGAGTGGCAAGGGTAAGATTTTGTGGTAAAAGGTAGATTTATTTCATATCTTAAAGCTCGTAAGATGATATATAAGGGGTTATCTGTCATATGGTTAGGGTCCGAGATGTGTCTTCTAAGATTCCCTCCCTTGAGTTAGTTCCTATAGTCAATGAGTTTCCAGATGTCTTTCCCAATGATCTTCCTGGTACTCCTCCCGAAAGGGATATTGATTTTGGCATAAACTTCCTTCCCAATGCCAAACATATCTCTGTTCCACCCTATAGGATGGCACCAGCAGAGTTGAAAGAACCTAAGAATTAATTGAAGGATTTATTGGAGAAGGGATTTATTAGGCCTATCAAATCTCCATGGGGTGCTCCTGTTTTGTTCGTAAGGAAGAAGGACAGGTCACCCCTAATATGTATTGACTATCGTCAACTCAACAAGGTCACCATTAAGAATAAGTACCCACTTCCGAGGATAGGTGATTTATTTGACCAACTATAAGGAGCTAGATATTTTTCTAAGACCGACCTTTGTTCTGGGTATCACCAGTTACAAGTTAGGGAAAGTGATATTCCTAAGACATCTTTTAGAACACGGTATGAGCACTATGAGTTTTTGGTGATGTCTTTTGGATTAACAAATGCGCCAGCTATATTTATGGATCTTATGAACCGTGTCTTCAAACCCTACCTTGATATTTTTGTTGTGGTCTTTATTGAGGATGTACTAGTCTACTCCCGAAGTGAGAAGGAACATGAGGAACATTTGAAGCAGTCCTTCAAACTCAGAGAGATGAGAAATTGTACGCCAAATTCAGCAAGTGTGAATTTTAGATGAAAGAAGTCTCTTTGCTTGGCTATGTGGTGACTGATAAAGGTATTATGGTAGACCCATGGAAGACTGAGGCGGTGCGAAACTAGCCTAGACCCTTAAGTTCGTCTGACATAAGGAGTTTTTTAGGTTTTGCAGGTTATTATCGATGGTTTGTAGCAGGGTTTTCTTCAATCGCATCCCCTTTAACCAAATTGACCCAGAAAAGTCCATGTTTGTGTGGTCTGATGAATGTGAGAAAAGTTTCCAGACATTGAAAGATAAGTTGACTTCGCCTCTTATCTTGACTCTTCCAGGTGGTTTGGATGGTTTGGTGGTATATTGTGATGCATCTAGGGTTGGGTTAGGTTGTGTGTTGATGCAAAATGGTATGTCATTGCTTATGCTTCTAGACAATTGAAAGTACATGAGCGCAATTATCCAACTCATGACCTTGAATTGACAGTGGTAGTGTTTGCTCTAAAAAATTGGCATCACTATCTCTATGGGATTCACTTGGATGTATTTACTGATCAGAAGAGCTTGTAGTATGTGTTCACTCAAAGACACTTGAATCTATGGCATCAGAGATGGCTTGAACTTCTCAAAGGCTATGATATGAGTGTCCACTACCATCCTGGTAAGGCCAATCTGGTGGCCAATGCTTTTAGTAGAATTACCATGGGTAGTATGAGTCATGTTGTTGGTGAAAAGGAAGAGTTGGCAAAGGAAGTCCATCAGTGGCTAGATTGGGTGTTAGGTTGGAAGGTGCTAATGATGGTGGAATATTTGTTCATGATGGGTCTCAATCTTCTTTGATTGTTGATGTGAAGTCAAAGTAAGACCTTGACCCTACTTTGATTGAATCAAAAAAATTAGTTGAACAAAAGAAAGTGGAGGTTTTCTCATAAGGGGGAGATGGTGTCCTTAGATACCAAGGCCGATTGTGTGTGCTGGATGTAGAAGGACTGAGAACCTTGATCTTACAAGAGGCTCATAATTCATCTTATTCCATTCATCCAGGTTGTGCCAAAATATATCGAGATTTGAAAGAAGTCTATTGGTGGGGTAATATGAAAAAGGATATAGCTAAGTTTGTGGCCTAGTGTCCAAATTGTCAGCAAGTCAAAGCCGAGCATCAAAGGCCCGGGGACTAGCTCAAGACATTGAAATCCCAAGTTGGATGTGGGAGGAAATCAACATGGATTTCATTGTTGGATTGCCTCAAACTAGGAAACAATATGATTCAATTTGGGTGATTATGGATCATATGACCAAATCAACTCATTTCTTGCTAGTTAAGACTTCATATAGTGCTGAAGTTTATGCAAGGTTATATATTCGTGAGTTAGTCTGGTTACATCGTGTTCCTTTGATAATAATATCAAATTGTGGTCCTCAATTTACTTCTCATTTTTGGAAGGCGTTCCAACGAGGTATGGGTACCAAAGCTAAGCTAAGTACCGTATTTAATCCTCAATCGGATGGTCAAGCTGAAATGATTGTTGGAGGATATGTTGAGAGCATGTGTCTTGGATTTAAAGGTAATTGGATGATCACTTACCTCTTATTGAGTTTGCATATAACAATAGTTATCATTCTAGTATCGAGATGGCTCCATTTGAAGCTCTTTATGGTAGGCGATGTAGATCCCAGGTTGGCAGGTCTGAGATAGGTGAAATGGCATTATTAGGCCCGAATTTGGTCTTGGAGGCCATGGAAAAAGTGAGGATGATAAGAGACAGATTGAGAACGGCTCAAAGTTGACAAAAGTCATAATCGGATATGAGGAGAAGAGATCTTGAATTTGATGTGGGAGATTGGGTGTATCTCAAAGTTTCACCTATGAAGGGTGTTGTTCATTTTGGCAAAAAGGGAAAGTTGAGCCCAGTATTTGTGGGTCCTTACAAAATTTTAAGAAGGGTTGAAAAGGTAGTTTATAAGCTTGAGTTGCCTAATGATATGGAGTTGTTTCACCCTGATTTTCATGTATCTATGTTAAAGAAGGGTTGGTGATGCAAGTTCTATAGTTCAGATTTTGTGTAGGTTGGAGAAAATTTAACTTATGAAGAAGTACCGATATAAATTTTGGATCGACAAGTCAAGAGGTTGAGAAATAACGATGTGGCATCCGTTAAGGTGCTTTGGAGGAACCAACATGTTGAGAGCACTACATGGGAAGCTAAAGGAGACATGGTGACGAAATATCTCCATCTTTTCCCAACTAATCAAGCCTAAGGTTTCGGTAATTCTATTCCTCGAGTCCGAATTCCTCATCCTGTACCATTTTCTCATTTTTATAATTATTTGTCACGACCCAACCCCGGGGCCATGACTGGTGCCGATTGGACACCTAGACCAACGTTCAACCACAAGTCTTATCCGTAAATTTACGAACTCTACCGAAATTTTGGCAGAGTTTCCCCTGTTTTACTGACTAACCGCACCTGCAGCAGCACCTAGAATACAATGACAACACACACACACACACATATATATATATATACATATCAACGCGGACCGACAAGGTCTCTGCTGTGGTCCTGCCGCCTAATAAAGTGTCAAACATGTACAATCACATCACACCTTAGACTTATCACCCACTCGTGTCCACGG
>JAOTQR010000079.1:6761817-6772179 GCA_025774065.1 Solanum ossicruentum
CTTGTTACAAGTAATAATAAAATAAGCAAAGAGTAAACCACATGAATGTTTTACTTTGACACTTTCTATCTTGACCTGCAAACTCAGGACCAGGACAAATGAAAACACAGAAAGGGAGAACTTAGGAAGAGGGCAGGGCTTTGCTTCCATTTCTATCTAAAGATAAACATCACTTATGGAGTACCAGTTTATGGTAATACATCAGTAGAACAGAAGAAAGCTTGGGACAAAAGTTCATACTAGTAGACACATCACCAAACTAAAAACACTAAGAGTTGGCACAAAAGTCACAATGCTATACAGAATCTAGCAGCTTTTCTACGACATGTACTCTCTAGATGCCCATCCGGAGTCATGTCTACCAAATGAATAGGCTGTCGGTGGCATCTGCGACAAGTGGAGGGGATCTGGTTCAATTCCATAATCAGTCAATGGCCTGTGTTCTAAAATATCATCATGTTTTTTAACAAATTCAGGAATTTCAAGCTCTCCTTTCTTTATGTCGTACCAAAGGTATTGCAGTCGACTAACATACTTCACTTTCCAATACAAGCTACACCAAAAGAAAAGAGAGTATAGTAAATCATAAATGTCCTTCACATTTCTCTCAAATGAAGGAAAGAACATGCTACAAAATGAGAGGAACAGCGAAACCAGAAGCAACGACTACACAATAGTAGTAAAAAAAGCTTCAAGATCGTTGTAACTTTAATGCATTTGGGAAATATTTACATGGTAGGGGAGTATGCTACAAGATGAGTTGACAGTAAATTGATGCAAGCACTATGGTCCATCATTCATGTCCTATGGGAAGACATGGTTACGTTTCTGTAATGATCAAAATTCATGCAATCTCGATTAAACATGCAGGGAAAAAGTGAGGTCTACATAATACTACCATGTTCAGAATTTTAACTAATGAAGAAACTACTTACCCTCCACTCAGGAAAAATCTGCCTAGCGTTGCAAGGACAAGCCTCGACCGTAGCCCAGGATGCACAAAGTATACAGCCTGAAGTCTGTCCTTATGGTCAGAAGGCAACTCTTCATAGATCCACCTCAAGATGGTCAATCCAGGGTTGTTATCCTCCTTCTGGACAGTACTATGCATGTAGACAATACAGAATGGTCCCTCCGGCAGTTCCGTACAAATTTTGTTGTAGACATACTTTTTCAGCCGCTCCGCACTTATAACTGGAGCTGCGTATTGTTGGCATAGTTGTTTTATATATTTTTCAAGCAACGAATAGAACAGAAACAGGAGCAAAGAAACATCAGATAGAATATCACTTGAGACAACAAAACAGCAACCATGAATAAGTTTAAATGATCACAACCTCAACTCTGCATTCTTTGCAGGAAAAGCTCGTCCTAGTCACAGTAAATGCTTTTCTTTTACAAGGTTAATCACAGTGAATATTATCATATCTTGCATTCAACATAAAGGAATATTTTGTCCAAGTATTTTTGATATCTCCCTAGAAGCAATACATAGATGTCATCACGGAAGTATAAGAAATAGCTAATCGACTTAGATTCGAGGCTAACATCAGGCTTTAGAAAGGTCTCCCATCCTCGCATATGTATTTGTCTTACTAGTTATATGTGAGACTATTGCTTATTCAATCATCTGATGGTTATAGTCAGTGCTCTTCCACGTGAAAGAAACAAACAGCCGAAGGAACCAATGAGAAGAAGAAAAGGCCAAGGCTACTGTGTTTCACATGATTGAAGAATGATGGAGGCTGCATTATTGACTCGAATCAATTGTAGCATCAGAAATCACTCCAACGACAAACTCACACAGGCAAATCCAATATAAGTCTTTTTTTTTATTTGCACCGGTGTCCGAGTCTCTTAGAGCCCCGACTAATCCCGGGGCTGCACGGGCCCTCGGCAAGGAGTTTCCCGCAAGTGCACCACGGTTAATTCAGGTTTTATCTAGTCCGATGACCCTCAGAAATTGTTTGCACCCATTGGGCTTGGATCTTGAGACCTTGAAAGGGAGCAAACCCCAAGGCTCAAGTCTATTACTACCAGGCTAACCCCTGAGGGTTAAATCCAATATAAATCTATTTACAGGTACTTTGAAGAGTAAAAGCAATATAACCTGGTAAACAGGCCTCTAAAAATCAAACCAGAAGCATTCTAATCAATTCTTAAAATGGTATTTAAATGTCATCGATCTAATTGATAGCCCGAAAAGATTTGCTCCAAATCCATTTTCCTTACTTGATAGGTAGACCTTGAATTTTATGATGACCCATTTTATGAATCTACGATTTGTTCAAACAGTAGTAAGAGAACTTCAAAATGACTTACATCACTTGATTGACTTGATATTCATTTCAAAGTTAGATAGGCTGCTGAAGGGAATACATACTTCGGACATGTGAGATGACATCAAGTCTTACAAGGTGTATTCTTACATTAATACATCAAAGTAGCCACTGGAACAAATGCAAGACATAAAGGAATATAGGAAAAACACTAAAGTAGTTTTCTTTTAAGGTTGCAAGTGCAGAAGGCAGAAACATCATGGTAATCCATTTACTCGATTTCATCCATCAAGACTATCAAAACCGACTAATTCAGTCTTAGAAAGAAAATCCTAACAAAACAGATGTAAACTCAAACAGTGTTGAGGAGAAGGTTTATCAGTTACTAGATATAGCTGAAGTCAAGGTCTCAAAGTAAGCGCCAAAGCAGTAGTGCCACGGAAAAACATGACCAAAACACCGACATTAGATGCATGGGAAATACTATCAATCAAACAGGTTAGTATTCATCTTCATCAAAATTAAAAACAACTAAGTTAGTTGCAAGAACAGAACGAACAATGCAGATAGACAGTAATAGAGACCATCGAAGTAAAACATAGATTACCATATCGCCAAAAGACTCGATCTTTAAGCTTTTACCCAAATACTGAGCATAGACACACCAATACATGTGGACCATTAGAGCTGAACAGAAGCTAAAAACACCAACAACAAAAAGAGGAAAAGAAAAAGCAGACAATCACCCACTTAATTTTATGCAGCCACTACTTAATGCATTTGATATTCTTTATATCACACTTTAGTAACCACCTACTATTCTCCATCCCAAAATGAACAAAGAGTTAAGAATCCAAGGGCTAAGCATCCATCTTTCGTATGAGTTTCGACTTCCTAAACATTAACAGCATCATAACGATGGAACACAAGTGTAACATCTAATTACAATAACCAACCAGGTTAACAACAACTCAGAAAATTTCCAACACAAACCAACAGCTCAGAAAGCCAGTTGAGACCATAAAAGTGAATATATCACCTAAAGACTCAATTTTTAAGCTTTCACAAGATTATTCAACCTACTTACACCTATACAGGTACACTATTATAGCTTTACAGAAGCTAAAACACACAAACACAACTATTACCAATTTCGATCATCTAAGTACTCAACTATTTCAAATTCTTTACATCCCACTTTACTAACCACCGATTACTCTCTCCATCCAAATTGAACGACGGGGTTCAAATTCCGGCCTCAAAGCATATGAATTTGGACTTTCCAAATATTAACAGCATCATATAAATGGAACAAACAGAAAGAGTAATGATTCATTACAACAACCAACAGGTTAACAACAACTCAACACAAACCAACAGTTCCAAAAAGCCAGTAGAGACCATCAAAGTGAAACCCCATACAACCATATCACGTAAAGACTCAATTTTTAAGCTTTCACACAACTATCAAACACAGTCACACTAATACAGGTACAACATTGTAGCTTTACAGAAGCTAAAACACAAAAACACAACAATCACCAATTCTGATCATCTAAATACTCAACTATTTCAAATTCTTTACACCCCACTTTGAATAAGTACTAAATTGCTCATAAAACTGAACAAACAGAAACAATAATCTTGAAATTGGTCTAAAGCTGAAGTGGGGTTTTCAGAAATTACCCGGAAAGTATTTTCCAACAATACGGAAGATCCGATTACCCGATTTGTCAGAACCAGATTCAAGACGAAAGAACTGTAGTGAATCAAGATGAGCAAAATCTTGTTCCTCTGAAGAAGGAAGGTCAGAAGTGCAATCATACCAGCGATCTTCGGGTTCTTGATGGGTCAAAAAGGGTCGGGCATCAATACCAAGATCTGATGCCAGCACCAATACTGAGAAATCTTCCTTACTGCTAGTACTGGAGCTTCCCATGTTTATCTTCAAGCAACAGAGCTAAGCAACACACACACAAAAGATTATCCTTGTTTGGATAGTGGTTACTTGTTAATTAATTTAAAAGTGTAATGTTTGGATGATTTCTTTTATTCTCAATTATTAATTTTATTTCTGGACTATTGATAATGTTAAAATTATCTATTTATTTAATTAATTAAATTTAAATACAGCGTGATCTTATAATAAGAGTGAATTACCTCCTTAAATTCTTATCAAGTTCAAAATATTTTTCGAGGGTGTCTTTTGATTAAGTTAGATAAGTAAAATGGTGTCTTTGAAAATGTCAATACCTTGAAATATGAAGATGAAACTGATAACATGTGTCAAATTGAGAATATTTTTAATAGTTTTCTTTATTTTCTGTTCTCCTAATATCCCTACTTCTGAAACTACATTAGTTACAACAACAACAATAACATACCCTAGTGCCTCAAAAGGCTCTCGCTCATTGCGGGGTGAGGGGGGACTCGAATGTACGCAGCCTAACCCCTATGTTTAAAAACATAAAGCGGCTGTTTCCAGATGAAAACTACATTATTTACGCTTTTGCTATTATATCATAGTATTAAATTTGTTGTAATTCTTCTTATTTTTTTCCATATTTTATTTCATCTTGTTGTAATTGCTCTACCACGTATTTTACTTTTCTTGTAAGTCCTTCTATCTTTCAAGTTATATGTGAGATTATGTAATGATAAAAAATAATATAATTTATTCAAATATCACCTCATCAAACCATATTATAAATATGAAAACAACATATAATAATCATCTAAATAAAGTATTAAATTGTCTAATACTAGTATTGCTCCATTTCAATTTGTTTATATGAACAAAAATTTTAAAAATATAATTTTGAATAAATATCATTTAATTTTGTAATTTTCATTTTCATTTTTCACGTTTTAAAATGAGAATAGACACGTGTCAAAATTTCAATGGTGGTGTTATGACCATAGATTAAGCTACTCAAAGGAGAGTCCACCACAAATTGTAATATGCAACAAACAAGAAAATGGAAAATTTTCCCTCATCACTTGCTGTTTACATGGTGAGCAATCAATTCTTTTTCCTTTTCAGATACAGAAATTTTCAAAATATATCAATTCCCTTTTCATTCTGAGTTTTCAATTTAGTTTCGGTAATTCTTTCAACTCTTCATAAAGTGTTTAAAGTTTGATTCTTTTACATGTTCTGGTTATGTGTGTTGAAAATTTGGGAACTTTCTTGAATTCAGCTTGAATATTCAAGATTAGAGAACCCCATTTGAAATTCTTGAGATAAATATGGATACTTTGTTGAGAACCCCAAATAATCTTGAATTTCTTCACTCCCTTCATGGCTTTGCTGTTAAAGCTAGTGCCTTTAGCTCTGTGAAGCCTCAGAAGTTTGGTTCTAGGAAGTTTTGTGGAAGTGTTTGTGTTAAGGCTAGTAGTAGTGCTCTTTTAGAGCTTGTACCTGAGACCAAAAAGGAAAATCTTGATTTTGAGCTTCCTATGTATGACCCTTCAAAAGGGGTTGTTGTGGATCTTGCTGTGGTTGGTGGTGGTCCTGCAGGGCTTGCTGTTGCACAGCAAGTTTCTGAAGCAGGACTGTCTGTTTGTTCGATTGACCCGAATCCGAAATTGATATGGCCTAATAACTATGGTGTTTGGGTGGATGAATTTGAGGCTATGGACTTGTTAGATTGTCTTGATGTTACATGGTCCGGTGCAACGGTGTATATTGATGATAATAGGACTAAAGATCTTAATAGACCTTATGGAAGGGTTAATCGAAAGCAGCTGAAATCGAAAATGATGCAGAAATGCATAATGAATGGTGTTAAGTTTCACCAGGCTAAAGTTATAAAGGTGATTCATGAGGAATCGAAATCCATGTTGATATGCAATGATGGTATTACTATTCAGGCAACAGTGGTGCTCGATGCAACTGGCTTCTCTAGATGTCTTGTTCAGTATGATAAGCCTTATAACCCGGGGTATCAAGTAGCTTATGGCATTTTGGCTGAAGTGGAAGAGCACCCTTTTGATGTAAACAAGATGGTTTTCATGGATTGGCGAGATTCTCATTTGAAGAACAACGCGGAGCTTAAGGAGAGAAATAGTAGAATACCAACTTTCCTTTATGCCATGCCATTTTCATCCAACAGAATATTTCTTGAAGAAACCTCACTAGTAGCTCGTCCTGGATTGCGTATGGATGATATTCAAGAACGAATGGTGGCTCGTTTAAGTCACTTGGGGATCAAAGTGAAGAGCATTGAAGAGGATGAACATTGTGTAATACCAATGGGCGGTCCACTTCCAGTAATACCTCAGAGAGTTGTTGGAATTGGCGGTACAGCTGGTATGGTTCATCCATCCACTGGTTATATGGTGGCAAGGACACTAGCTGCAGCTCCTGTTGTTGCCAATGCCATAATTCAGTATCTCAGTTCTGAAAGAAGCCATTCGCGTAGTGAGTTATCCGCAGCTGTTTGGAAGGACTTGTGGCCTATAGAGAGGAGACGTCAAAGAGAGTTCTTCTGCTTTGGTATGGACATCCTTCTGAAGCTTGATTTACCTGCTACAAGAAGGTTCTTCGATGCATTCTTCGACTTAGAACCTCGTTACTGGCATGGCTTCTTATCATCTCGATTGTTTCTACCTGAACTCATAGTTTTCGGGCTGTCTCTATTCTCTCATGCTTCAAATACTTCTAGACTAGAGATAATGACAAAGGGAACTCTTCCTTTAGTAAATATGATCAACAATTTGTTACAGGATAAAGAATGAATTGAGTTATTTGGAATCTTGTCCAATTTTACATAGCCTATATTAATACATCAAACTTATTTGCATTTCTTTTCTCTAATTTGATGTTATTATGTTGCTCGGACTCTTCAAAAGTGTTCCCAAGAAACAATACATTCTACCCTCCCCAGACACCACTTATGGGATTTCACTGGATATGTTGTTGTTGTTGTTGTTACTCTTCAAAAGTATCAGTGGATGAGTGTCGAATTCGCCATAGTGTATTTTCGGAGAATCCAACATGAGTATGACATTGAAAGTAAAGAGTCTGTGAACTTAGTGTTATAAGCTTTATAACCATATCTTATCTGTGCGCTTGTATTTTCATTGGAAGTTTCCCTAGTGCCTATATTATGATAATGGTGCTTCGCTTGTTTTCAAATTCTGATTTTGCCTCTGACCGTTGTGGAGGATAAAATTTTCTTTTCTTAGGCTAAACAAACTTAAATAAATTCTTAATGTGTGATATTATCTGCTTTGAACTAAGTCCCATACGTTTTTTCCCCTACACCTTATATGTGGTTTCTTTTTCTATTCAAATTAAACTAGGACTAGAAAACTTATTCCAATATGAATTAGGACAAGTAAATCTTAACTAGACATTAATTAAATAAATACCATATAACAAATCCTAAACAATGTAGAATTCCTTCTCTAATTTCGAATTATTATTTCAATTAATTGTATTCCGGTTTATGTTATATATATATTTTCCTAATTCATTTATGATTTGGTTAGTTTATTTATTCTGGTAGTCCTATATATACACATAACTATTTGGAATTAAACCCATGTAAATTAAGCTAGCTTGGACACAAGAATAATCATTTGAATATTTTCTATATTGGCCGAACAACAATAACATATTTAGATGTAATTTTACTATTAACATTTGATACGAGTAAGTTATATCTATATTTTACCTTTTTCTGAAAAATTCATTACTGTGTCGTTTCTATAGTCAAATTTTCAACTGCTTCAACTATGATTTTATAATATTATTCTGAAAATTATTTTTTCAACTGCTTCAAACTATGATTTTATAATATTACCCTACTCAATTATTTTAAGTTATTTAAATACTAGAATTATGATAAAATAAATACAAAACGATAAATTGAGTCTTTCTTTTTAATCTGAATAAACAAAATTAAATAACTATTTTAATATATTTCAATGATTACGTTCGTGTAAAAAAGAAAGTACTTTTAAAAAATATAATATAAATAAATAAATAAATAAATCATGTTATTATCTGAAATAATGTAAAAAGTACTATAAGTGAGTAATTATTACAACAACAACAACAACATACGAAGTGATATCCTACAAGTGGAGTCTGGAGAGGGTAGATTATATGCAGACTTTACTGCTAACTCATAGAAGTAGAGAGACTGTTTCCTAAATAAGCGAGTAATTATTATCAATTTAAAATTTTGGTTCTTGAAATATTATCGTAAGGAATCTTGCCTCCAATCTTAACTGTAAACGAGCACTTCTTGAAATCAGAACATCTCTCAACACAATCACAACCTTTAAATTTTGGTTCTTGAAATATTATCGGTGCCACATAAGTTGAAACACGGAGAGTGAAATGCATTATTTAAAGAAATTGATTATTCCCACTATAATTATTACATCATGCATGACATATGCCATTATTCTTCCAGTCAACAGTCAATGGTGGTTTATTATATCTCCTTTTATATGTCCCAAGACTGACCCATTTGTCTTCTTTGTAACTTTTTTTTTTCTTTTATATTCCCTTTTTTGGGTTATGGAGCATTTTTGTAAAAAAATTTAATAGGTTTATTAGATTGAAATTCTATTTTGTTAAATACAAAGCGAATTCATAGCCCCTTTTGCAACTTCTAAGTCAAAATAAAATAAAAAGTTTCTGGAAAAAAATATGAAATCTGACTCCAAAATGCCTTTCCAAAATGTATTTTTTTCAAATAAATTTGCTATTCATTATTTTTTTTAATATGGTAGTGTTATCATATTTACATACAATCATGTTCTATTTATATTTAATCGCGCTTTCTGTTCCTTTTCCTTTCCTTTTTGTCATATTTAGTTCTTTCTGTTTATGGATTTTGAAATTAGGGTTCACAGGAAACAACCTTTCTACTTCTATAAGATAATGGTAAAATCTGCATGCACTCTACCTTTCCTAAACCCCACTTGTGGGATTTCACTGGATATTATATTGTTGTTGTATTTTAGCAAAAAACAACAACAACAACAACAACAACATCATTACCCCATTGCCTCAAAAGCTCCTACCCATTGCGGGGTAAGGAGGGGTCAGATGTATGCAGCCTGACCCCTATGTTTAAACATAAATCGACTGTTTTCGGATGACCCATGATGAGCGTCGAAAGTTGCATTGACTAACTGCTACTTCACAATTGAAAGAAGTATAAACAGTTTAAAGAGTCTTTTTACTTTATTCTATCATATTCCAAAACAAATAAATAGTAAATCTTTGACTCCATCCGACTATGAAAATAAATTTTTAGCAAAAAAGAATATTTTTATTTATTTCACCTGACTTTGTCGGTCTCCACTTATATTTTAATCAATCGAAACCCCACCGACGAAAAGGTAAAAAGCAATACGCAACACCAAGCAAATTGCTATTTTTCTTCTTCTTCTTCTTTTCACTTAAACTTAGCATATATATAAAGGGGATCAATAATTTCAAATGTTCATCATATATTATATCAAAAAAGAGAATGGCAAATTTGTTCATTAAGCAAGCACAACAATACTCAAAGGGGAGGCCAAGTTACCCTCAACAATTGTTCAATTTCATTGCTTCAAAAACACCTTGTCATGATCTTGTTTGGGATGTTGGCACTGGAACTGGCCAGGCTGCTCAATCTGTAAGACTCTCTTTCTCCTTCGACTTCTTCGTGTATTTAGTGAGGCAATTAAGAATTTAAATATGCCATATGTCTCATCTTGTTGGTGAAAATTCTAATTCTGTTGTTGTTTTTGGGCAAAAGGGTGTTGAATTGACTATTCTTTCATGGTTGTAGCTGTGCCCCTGTAGATATGTAAGAAAATTGACTGACTAAAGTGGACTTTTGGGTAGAAATATTGTTCGACTTAACACAATCTTTAGGAAAAAAAAAAACTTTAGAAACTTGTATAGTCTAAAATAATGCTTAGATATCTGCATGATTAAGAATTATTTTGGGGCCGTTTGATGTAAGGTATAAATTATAATAATTCCAAGATAAAATATAAAATTATTTTATTTTATGTTTAGTTGGAAATGTAAGGTAATCCTTGGACGATTTGTTTCACCATTTTTGTT
>JAOTQR010000079.1:6790771-6836872 GCA_025774065.1 Solanum ossicruentum
TAGGATTTAAAAAGTAACCGAATTGAATTGGTTCATTAATTTCGACTATGAGACAAATTAATATAAATTGATTAAGGAGTTTCTTAAAGTTGTTTAAATGAAATAATTCTATTAATTACCGACTAATTGAATCTGTAAAATAATTTTTAATTAAAATAAGATAATTAACAAAAAATAAAATCTTTTTGGAATTATTTTTTGAGAAATTACAAAAGAAATAATAATAAAGTACGTAATTCTACATACATATATAAAAGTATGTGAGAATATGCATATAATTTTGAAAATTAAAAGATTATCACTAGAACGACTTAATGGATTTTTTTTAAATAATTATTTCAAATTGTCAAAAATTGAAGCAGTTCAATAATTAATTTATAATGTGAAGGGTCAAAATTGGGTGTCAACAACAATTATAAATTTTCAAGTGACGAATTCCAGTGAGATTTATGCGTTCCTCCGCGACGCGCCAAGGGCGCGCTCTAGAGTAATTCCTTCTCCACGTCCTCTCCACGACACATAGAGGTGTATTTTACCTGGCAGTGTTTTCCTGTGCGGCTCAAAATATTCTAAGTGTTGGGCCCAAGTATCCCAAACGTGTTGTTATCTATACTCAGCCAAATTTCACGCTTATATCATCCTAAATATTTCCCAATACTCCCCAGAAACACTTAGCCACATTTTCACTCCAAATTCAAGACTCAAAACCCTCATTCGGAACTAAGGATTTTCTTCAAACTTCAAGCCTCAATTTTCAAACTTCACCAAGAACTTCTCCAAAGCCAAGGTATGTGGCGTTGAGCTATTGGGTCCTTTCACCCATGGTGCCTAAGACTCCTTTTTACTAATATTGCATGATTTTAAAGTTGATTTTACATGAGGGTCTTGTATAATGAGAAATTTACTGCATAGTTATTTTAGTTAATAAAAGTATGGTTGTTTTAGAATGTTTTGAGCTCCAAATGTTGGATTTAATATGGGATTTGTTAAGGGGTTTTGATGTGAATGTCTTAGGGGTGTTGCAAGGTGTTGATTGATGGTTTTACTACAAATTTTCTTGCATAATTTCATCTCTAAATTACATTATCGTTTATCCTCATTACACCCCCCCAAGTGTTTGATAAATGTCCAGCTAGGGTTTCTTGAGGAAATAAAGGTCCAAAGCATGAGATATGATATGAATGATGTTATGATGATAAAATGAGCTTATGTATACGATTATTCCTATATGAAGTATTGCACTTGATCATATGATAAATCCTATATAAAGTGATTCATTAGACCATACCCAATCTAGGGGACAAGAGCCCGGGTAAGCATGTTGGGGATTTATACTCATCAACCATGTGAGGGGTTTATACTTCATCACCACGTTGATATGGTGTGATTATCATCAACCATATGAGGGATTTATACTTCGTCACCGCGTTGATAAGGTGTGATTATCATTAACCATGCGAGGGGTTTAAACCACACAATAACCAAGGGTTTATAGCTTGAATAACTAGCTTGGGCTCTTCTATACATATGATATCCGATATGACCATGAACTACTTAAACATGTTTTACGTACGCATTGAACATATATGTCATATTGTTATACTAAGCCTATTATCTAATGTATGCATTTTGAGTATGATATCTACCTATTACTGCATTGTATCTCACATACTTAGTACATTCAAACGTACTAGTGCATACTCTTGCCTACATGATATTACCATGTAGGGACTGGTGCTGAAGTTGATCATCCTCCTCTATGTGGATAAATCGGTCCTACTCAAAGCTAGTTGGTGAGTCCTCCACTTCGGGGACCTTAGACTATGTTGCTATTATCTATGTAGTGAGACTATTTCTAATGTTCTATTTTGACTATGAGGGTGAGCCCAGTTACTTTGTCTTGGCCCCCTCTCTATCTATGTATCTAAAGGTGTTTGTTGGACAAGTTATGTATTTATGTTATGAGTTATGATGCCTTGGCCCTTATTGATGTTGTTTTGTAAGCTATCCCTTAACCCTTTGCCTCTTAATATTATTTTATGTCTTTTTATATGCTTTCACAACCAATGATGTGAAATGATAAGTTAAGAGGCTTGATTGGGGTTCGTTCGGGTTCCCCATTCATTATTTCACGTCTAGGCCCTAGGCTTGGGTCGTAACAAACTTTGTATTAGAGCACAAGATTGAAAGATCCTCAGAGTCTAACACACTGCGTCGATTAGAGTCTTATTCATGGTTGTGAAGCGTGCCATGACTATGAATAGGAGGCTATGAGGCATTTAGGAAATGTTTCCCTTCTTCATGTTCTATATCGTGCTATAGAGTTGTAGTAATTTTCCCTCCTAACAATTGCTCTTTACTATGCTAGATCATGCCAAACACTAGAGGAAGATGGGCCCAGACTCCCGAGGAGCAACCTACCAATGGCGAGCTCCGGGATGCTCTTACTATGCTTTCCCAAGTGGTGGCCAACCAAGTCTAACAAAGGGCCCAAGCCCTGCATGCTACTATGCTGAGAGTTAGGGTAAGAGACTTCATGAGGATGAATCCTTTGGTTTTTCATGGTTCAAATGTGGATAAAGATCCACAAGAGTTCATTAATAAGGCTTACGAAATCTTGAATATCATGGGCGTCGGGCCAAATTAAAGGCGGTGTTGGTGGAATACCAACTCAAGGGGATAGCCTAAATTTGGTATGAGCAATGGAAGGGTGAGAAGGGTAATAGCTATTTTGTGCTTTGGGAAGAATTTAAATTGGCCTTCCTTAATCGGTTTTTCCCTCTTGAGCTTAGGGAAGCAAAGTTGGTGGAGTTTATGAACTTGAAAGCAAGCTACTATGAGTGTGAGGGAGTATGCCCTCAAATTGAACAAACTTTCTAAGTATGTACCTCACTTGGTGGTCGATCGTAGGTCAAGGATGAATAAGTTTGTTATGGAGATCTCCGACTTGGTAAGTGAAGAATGTCAGTCCGCCATTCTTATTAGTGACGTGGACTTGTCTCGGTTGATGACATATGCCAGGCAAATGGAAGAAGAACAGTTGCGGAAAAGAAGGGCCATGAGTCCAAGAGGGCTCGGGGTGCTAACGCAGTTCTATTAATAAGAGGTGGTCTTCAAGGTGGTGCCCCAAGGTACAATCAATTTTATGCTCTACATGGAAGGCAAGGGGTTGGTGAGGTCCCGATATTGTTACCGATATATTGAAAATCTTTGACTTTGATGCATATGCTTTGATTGATCAGGGTGTCACTCTTTTCTTTGTTACTCCTCTTGTTGCCAAAAAGTTCCATGTTGTTCCTAAGTTAGTGCATGAGTCATATGAAGTGTCTACTCCTATTGGTGCCTCTATTGTTGCTAGGAAAGTTTATATGAGTTGTCCTATTTGCATTTTGAATAAGTTGTTGCCTTGTGATCTTGTTGAATTAGACATGGTAGACTTTAATGACATTCTTGGGATGGATTCGTTGCATGTCTACTGTGCATCTATTAATTGTAGCATCGTAGGGTCAAGTTCCAATTTCCTAATGAACCTGTCCTTGGTGGGAAAGTCAAGATGTGGTGGTCAAGGATAGATTCAGTTCATGCATTAAAGCCTATAAGTTGATTTCTAGAGGGTGTTTGTACATCCTGTGAGAGTTAAAGATGTGGAGTCCAAGGTCCCTTCCATTCGGTCAGTTCCCATTGTAAATGAGTTTCTTAATGTCTTCCTGAATGAATTTCCTGGTATCCCTCCCAAAAGGGAGATAGAATTTGGCATATATCTTCTTCCCGACACTCAACCTATCTCCTTCCCCCTTACTGTATGGCCCCAGTAGAGTTGAAGGAGTTAAAAGAGCAATTGAAAGATTTATTGGAAAAGGGATTTATTAGACCTAGTCAATCACCTTGGGGTTCTCCGGTGTTGTTTGTGAAAAAGAAGGATGAGTCACTTAGGATGTGCATTAATTACTGGCAATTCAATAGGGTCACTATAAAGAATAGATATTCTTTTCCAAGGATTGATGACTTGTTTGACCAATTGCAAGGGGATAGCTCTTTCTCTCAGATTGATCTTCAGTCCGAGTATCATCAAGTGAGGCTGAGGGAGTGTGATATTCCCAAAATGGGCTTCCGGACTAGATATGGGCTTTATGAATTTGTTGTGATGTGCTTTGGGTTGACTAATGCACCAGCCATCTTCATGGACCTAATGAATAGGATCTTTAAACCCTACTTGATTCCTTGTTTATAGTCTTCATTGATGATATTTTGATCTATGTACATAGTAGGCAGGAGCATATTGGCCATTTGAGGGTTGTGTTGCAAAGAATGAAGGAGGAGAGATTGTATGCTAAATATGACATGTGTGAATTTTGATTGAAGGAGGTCGCATCCTTGGGTCATGTGGTGTCGGGGGATGGTATTAAAGTGGATCCTAAGAAGACCGATGTGATTAGGAATAGGCATAGACCATTGACCTCGTCAAATATTAGGAGTTTCTTAGGCCTTACGGGTTACTATAGAAGGTTTGTGAATGGGTTCTCCTCCATTTCTTCCCCTATGACAAAATTGACTCAAAAGAACGTTAAGTTTATGTGGACCGATGAATGTGATAAGAGCTTCCAAATATTGAAAGATAGACTTGTGTCCACTCCTATATTGTCATTATCAGATGGGCTTGAGGGTTTTGTTGTGTATTGTGCTGCAGCTAGAGTTTGTTTGGGTTTTTCACTAATACAAAATGGTAAGGTCATAGCCTACGCTTCTAGGCAACTTAAAGTGCATGATAGGAATTACCCTAATTTCACCTTGTGTACATTTATCTCTTATTGTCATTTCAATTGCTTCCACGACCAAGGCTGTGTCATGATATGCTATGAGGCTTGTTTAGTGTTCCTTCGGGTTCCCCATTCGCCCGATCACATCTAGGCCCTAGGCTTGGGTCGTGACAGTGCATCGACTATAAGTAGTTGAACAAGGTGTTTTTCAAGAACAAATACTCTCTTGCTAGGATTGATGAGTTGTTTGACTCAAGATTATTTCGAGGTCTGGGTATCACTAATTGAGGATTAGACCGGCTAACATTCCTATGATCACATTTCAGATAACGTATGGTCATTATGAGTATATGATTATGTCTTTTGGGATGACTAATGCACCTACGATGTTCATAGAGTTGATGAATGGAGTATTTAGATTTTATTTGGATTCCATTGTGATTGAATGTATTTATTGTATCTTTTATTCCAACACTAAGGCAGACCATGTTAGACACTTCAGGATCATGCTTCAAAGGTTAGAGAGGAGAAGCTTTATGTTAAGTTCACTAAGTGTGAGGTTTTGCTTAGTTCGGTAGCATTTTTGAGGTATGTGGCGTCCAAGGGGGAATCAACTACTAAAAAGAGACCTAAAAAGAGACCTCATAAGGTTTCCTTATTGAGAAAAGAGACCTCAACTGTTGGTTGCTAGAACGTAGGTGGCTTTTTTGTAGAGACCTCTCGAGGTCACCAAATAGAGACCTCACGAGGTCCCTCATTTATTTTTCAAAATTATTAAAAAAAAAGACCTTGTGAGGTCACTAATCTATTATTTATTTTTATCTTTTTTTTAATTAAGAAGGCCTCATGAAGTCCCTACTTTATTATTAATTTTTATATTATATTTAGAAAAGAAAACTTAGGAGGTCTTGTTAGTGGCATTTTAATATTAGAGTTAGAATATATTAACTTGCTTTGACTTTTACGGGTTGCATGCCAATAGCATATTTTTGTGGTTATAGTTATGACCATTAGTGGGTAATATACATTTACAGCATTGGTCACTTAATGTGCTGCATTACCCCTTGTGAGTTATGCTTGGTGACCGTTTGGCAATTTAATCCTTGCATGTTTAGTGCATTTGTTGCCCTCGCCATTATCTTCCTTTTTATTCAATCATTACATCTTGTAACTTATGTAACCTCTACACCATTTATCTACCCCATATTTTCTTCTTATTCATTGCATAGAAGACTTTTACAACTATAAATAGTAGTTGTCTTCATTTGTTTTGACCACACAACACAAGAAAAAAAAATAGAGTGCATAAAATTTATAAAAAAAAAAAGAGTTCTTATAAGTTGAAGGGAGGTGTTCTTATTGTGGAGCTTGAGACTCAACTCTTGTCTAGAGTTTGTTGAGTTATACATTTGTGAAAAGTTGTTGTATCTTGTAGGGGATGATTCAAAAAGAGTACTACTGGACTAGCAAAAATGTTTGTTGCAGTAGACTTGAATCTCCTTAAAAAGAGCGAGATATCTGCGGCTCAGCCTGAAGATTTTGTTCTTCATTTTTATTTTACATTTGTAATTTTCTTGTAATTTCACCAACAATTTTAAGGAGATTCAAATGGCTACAATTGAAAAATCCGCGGACGTTAAGATGGGAGATCTTAACAAGCCATTTCGAATCAATGGTAATCACTTCAAGAGGTGGAAGGGTAAAGTATTTTTCTACTTGATTCTTCTCAATGTTTCTTATGTGCTAACTGAGAAGAATCCTAACAAAGTTGATATTCTCTTCATGGATAATGATGAACTCATTTCTCATTAAGAGAAAGTGGATAAATATAATGACGATTCCTACAAGTGTCGGTATTATATTTTGAATTATCTATCTGATAATTTTTATGATTATTATGATAAAACTTACTCTAGTGCAAAGAAAATTCAGAAAGCATTGCAGAGTAGGTATGATACCGAAGAAGGGGAGCGAAAAAATATGTTGCTAACCGATATTTTCGATTCCAAATGGTGGACAACAAATCAGTGGTAGATCAAGCTCAAGACTTCTTCAAAATTATTGGAGAACTTAGATATGAAGAGGTCAAAATTGGGGATAACCTTATTGTTTATGGCATAGATGATAAACTTCCACCTTCTTGGAAGGAATTTCAAAAAAACTATGTGTCACAAACAAAAGAAAACCTTTCTTGAGACATTGATAATGAAAATCCGCATGGAGGAGGAGGAAAGGGGCAAAGATGCACTTTTGCAATTAGAAGAGAGCAACAATACATCAAAGGTAAATTTAGTTACTTGGAATAATGCTACTCCTGATTCTAACAAAAATACTTTTATGAAGCCTAAGAAGAAAAACTTCAAGAAGAAGAACGGTAGACCTCCCAAGAAAAATAATGGTGAGAATAATCAAGTATAAAATCAACAAGTTCAAAATAAGGGACCATGCTTTGTCTGTGGCAAGAGTGGGCCTGTTGCTCGACTTTGCAAATATCAAAAACGTGGGCATACACCTCAAGAAAACGTTACCAAAGAGCTTGTTGTAGTGGTGATTACAGACATATTTATGGTCAAGAATGTTGATGGATGGTGGGTTGATTCTTGTGCAAATCGTCATGTTTGTTATGAAAAAGACTGGTTTAAAAAATATACTGCTTTTGAGGAGCCCAAAACCATCATGTTTGGTGATTTTCACACTACTCAAGTACTTGGAACGGGAGATGTCGAATTGTGTTTTAATTCTGGAAGAGTTTTAACTCTAAAAGTTGTACTTTATACTCTTTCTATGAGGAAAAGTTTGATGTCTAGTTTTCTTATTAATAAAGCGGGCTTCAAACAGATTATAGAATCTGATCAATAACCAAGGCTGGAGTAATAGGCTTGTTCTGCTTCGATAGAGGCACTGTAACCGTAAGCGAAATAACAATCATTCCGCCTGAGTAATCATCGCTTAATGCATATGGGGGGGATGGGGTTTTTCCCCCACTGTAATTGTGAAAATGTATTTTGTGGGAAAGGGGTATGCTTGTGATGGGATGTTTAAATGAATATTGAAATGAATAAAGTTTCTACTTCTGTTTATCTGCTCTCTTCTACTAATTTTTGGCATGCTCGTTGATGTCATATAAATGATCATTATGTTGGAATCATGAGTAGTTTAGAATTAATCCAATGGTTAAAAAGGATTTTGAAAAGTGTGAGACTTGGAGTAAAGCCAAAATCACTAAAAGGCCTCATTTTCAAATTGAAAGAAAAATTGATTTATAAGAATTAGTTCACACTGATATTTATGAACTTGGAGGAATTTTAACTTGTGAAGGAAATAGATATTTTATCACTTTCATTGACGATTTTTCTAAGTTTACATATGTTTACTTGATGAAAAATAAAAGTGATGATTTTGAGTATTTTAAAGTCTATCTCTATGAGGTTGAAAATCAGTTTGGAAGAAAAATAAAAAGAATTAGAAGTGATAGAGGTCGTGAATATGAGTCTAATAAGTTTAATTCTTTTGTTAGATCATTGGAATAATTCATGAAACTCCTCCTCCTTCTTCTCCTGCATCTAATGGTGTAGTGGAAAGGAAAAATAGAACTTTGGTTGAATTAATTAATGTCATGCTAATTGAGTCACGTGCACCTTTAAATTTTTTGGATGAAGCTATTTTGACTGTTTGTTATGTGTTGAATCATGTGCCTCATAAAAAATCTAAACTAACTCCTTTTAAGTTGCGGAAAGGTCACAAGCCTAACTTGGTATATCTAAGAGCTGGGAGTTGTCTAGCCTTTGTGAGGCTAATGGATCCCAAGTTTCCAAAGTTGGGTAAAAACGTTACTACTTGTGATTTTCTTGGTTATACTTCAAATAGTACAGCCTATAGATTTTTTAAACTTGAAGATAATGTTGTTAAAATCAGGTGATGCTATTTTATATGAAATCAAATTTTCTTTTGATTCTAAAAATAGTGGGGGTCAAAGGATTAAACAAAATATTTTGTCACAGCTTAGTTCTTCTACTTCTACTTTGAAAAATAAAGAAACTGATAATTTTGAATTAAGAAGAAGTAAAGAGCTAGAGTAGAAAAAAATTTTGGTTCAGATTTTTATGTTTTTAATGTTGGAGATGACCCTCTCACTTTAAAAGGAGTTTTATCTTCACATGATGCAATTTTCTGGAAAGAGGCTGTAAATGATGAAATGGAATCACAAATTTCTAATAAAACTTTAAAGTTAGTTAATTTACCACCGGTTTATAAAATAATTGGTTGCAAATGGGTCTTACCAAAAAAGTTAAAACGGATGGAACTATTGATAAACATAAGGCTAGACTAGTTTCAAAAGGCTTTAAGCAACTTGAAACCTAGAGTTTTTTGACACTTTTTCTCCGGTAACTAGAATTACATCCATTAGAAAGTTGTTATGGCTGCAATTTTTTATTTGCAAATTCACCAAATGGATGTAAAAACTGCTTTTTTAAATGGAGAACTAAAGTGAAGCTATTTATATGGAAAACCCGAGAGTTTTGTTGAAGTAGGCCAAGAAAGCAATGTGTGTAAACTTAGTAAATTCCTCTATGGCTTGAAACAGGCACCAAAGCAATAGTATGAAAAGTTTGATTCTGCATGATTGAAATGGCTTTAAAACAAATGAGTGTGGTAAGTGCATATATCATAAGTCTTGGAATAATACACATATTATTAGTTGCCTATATGTTGATGATTTATTGATCTTTGGCTCTAATATGAATGTTATTGTTGAAGCAAAAAAATTCTTAGTAGCCATTTTGATATGAAAGATCTTGGTGAGCCTAATTTTATACTTGGAATATAAATTACTAGAACATGTGGTGGAACTTTCTTTGACCAGTCACACTATGTTGAGAAAATTTTGAAAAGATATAACTTTCTTGATTGCAAGTTTGTTTAAACTCCTTTTGATTCAAGTGTTCACTTGTTTCCTGAAAATGATGTGATAAATCAAAAGGAATATGTTAGTTTGATCAGAAGTTTAAGATATGTGACTGATTGCATTAGGCCTGATATTGCATATGCGGTAGGAGTACTTAGCAATTGGCATGCTATAACTAGACTTATGAGATATTTAACTGGGACAAAAACTTGTGGTTTGTTCTCTAAAATATATCCTTCCATACTTGAGGCTTTTCTAATGCAGATTAGAACACTTTATCAGGTGATTCATGTTTTACCACTAATTATATATTTACTTTAGGTGGTGGTGGTATTTGTTGGAAATCTAAAAAGCAAACTATCATTGCTAACTCTACCATGGAGGCTGAACTAATTACTTTAGTTTCAACTAGTTAGGAAGCAAATTAGTTAAGAGATTTGTTATTTCAAGTTCCATATTTTGAAAAACCAATTCCTCCTATTTTAATTCATTGTGAAAGCACTGTGGCAATTGGTAAAGTTCAGAACCATAATTACAACGGTAAATCCAAACCTATAAGAAGGAAACATAGTTACGTAAGATCATATTAACAAGTGGTACCATGAATGTTGATTATGTCAAATCTTGTGATAATCTTGTAGATCTTCTTACTAAGGTCTTAACAAGAGAAAAGGTCTGGAGCAAATCGAGGGGGATGGGATTGAAGCCTATAAATCCCTAAGTCATATATGTTTTATATTCTTATTATTCGTAATGTTTTCTTTATTTTGCTTATGCATTACCTTGCATTGTTCAATAGTGACTTGTTTAGGCTAACCTGACTTGGGGGGAGGGGGTTGTAAGGATTTGGACATTGTACGACCTCAATGGAGCTTGGAGTTTTGATTCCAAAAAAGTTTAGGAACAAATGGACGCTCCATCGGAGCCCTCACGGTCCATGTGAGGTCACACGGCCCATGTAGGGCCTCCTTGGAGTGACCCTTGGCCTTAAGAGGAGTGTTTGGTTCTTGAATGTGGAATTTTAACTAAGGCACACTAAACATGGACCCTTAGGGCCTCTGTGATACTTTATGGACCGTATGATGGGACATGTGGTGGCCTTGGTCTTCAAATCCTACCATTTGGGACCAAGGCATTTGGTATGGCCCCCTCTCACGGACCATGTGGTGCCTCATGGCCTATGAGGCCCTTATGTGTAGCATCCAGGGTGCAATTTTTCTACTTGTTGAATCACCATTTCGGAACTTCATCATGAAGAATTTTCAAAGTGAAGTGGGATGGAGGAGTGCACGGGTCGTTTGCCTTGGTATGACCCGTGAAGTCAACTATATGGGTGTTGGAGTCAAATTTTTCTAAGTATACAATCATCAAGCTCAAGCTAAGTTCACTTTCAAGCCTTCAATTCAAGATTATTTATGTTATTTAAGGTCATCATGGATCTCCTACATCAAGCCAAGTTCAAAGGAATTCCATTGGCTAAACTTTTTACGAGAACTGATTAAAGGGTCAAATTTAAAGGGTCATATCTCCTAGAACAAAAGGAACTAGGTGGCCCATGACCTATCAAACTGAAGTTCTTTCAATTAGCTTAACAATGCATCTAGTTTGACCTTGTTCTATAGTCGGATGAAGAAGTTATGCCCATTTTCGTAAAGCCCTTCAGTGCAGTATCTTTTCAAAATTGAATAAGTGAAGCTATACGGGAGGGTTTCACGATTTGTGAAACCTTTTCTGTACCATGAGACCTCCTCACGGACCCCTAGCAAGGAATGCAATTTTTGCTTCATTAATGGTCTTTTTGTAATTGTGGCTTCTCCTTAAGGTCTTTTATGACTTCTCATGCTATCTTAAGACCTCCAAATGACCTAAACCTTACTCCTATTATTCAAATTCATTCCTCACATTCAAAAGTCTCTCAAGTCTCTTTCAAAAGAACTCTAGTAGGATTAATCTTGGAAATCAAGTAAAGGGACCTTCGATACCAAATTTCTTCCAAAATTCATCTTCCAAGCAAGGTATGTGGGTTTCAATCCTTTGTTCCTTTCAACCAAGGAGACCCAAATCTTTCCAAGTAATTTCCATGAATATAAACTTACTTTAAATATGGGTTTTCATTATTATGATTATTTAAAATCAATTGATGTGTGGGTTATACTTTATATATGATTTTAAGCTACTTTATCCCTATTATGATTATCTACATTGAATTTATGAAGATATGAATTTGCATGTCCCCTTCAAAGCTTGATTTATGCATGGGTAGTCTATATAATATTTTAAATATGAATTTTACTTATGTTTTTACTTGAATCTAATAATGTATTATTGAATTTAGTTTGAATCTACATTACTCATGCCATCCTCATCTCACCATGGCATATGCATTCATGAGCATTGAATTTTATGAAAATTATGAAGTGGGTTAAGCACACATGTTTATTAATATGATTTTGATGAAAATATGGTTATGAACAAGAATGGAGCATGAATCTACGAATATGAGTATGATACAAGTTGAATACCATTATGACATAATTTGCTAGTAATATGACCTTGACTTCTACATGAATACAAATTATATGGGTGTGCATATGAAATGACATCTTGTATTAGTATGTAATCACAAGTGTGTATTGATGAGGACAGGCACAACCCTCACTTTACACAATGCATAGATGAGGATAGATACAACCTTCCCTATGCATATATATGTATGAGCTAAGTATATATTGATGCGGACAGGCACAACCCTCCCTTTACATAATGCATAGATGAGGATAGGTACAACCTTCCCTATCCACATATCTGTATAATCTAAGTGTGTACTGATGAGGATGGGCACAACCCTCCCTTTACACAATGCATAGTTGAGGATAGGTATAACCTTCCCTATGCACATGGTTATATGAGCTAAGTGTGTACCGATGAGGATGGGCGCAACCCTCCTTTACATAATATAGATGAAGACAAGTACAACCTTCCCTAAACAAAGTCATATCAACAGCTAAGTGTGCATTGATGAGGATGGGTAATCTCCCTTTACACAATTCAGGCAAGGAATGACTCATTGAGTGCTAGTATATGTGGGTTATGGCTACTCTATGGCTTTCATGTGACATATTGTGTAGGTTAATATCATCTTTCTTTCATGTTGCATGTCTGTAATCTAGTACATTCAAACGTATTAACGCATACTTTTGACTACATGATCTAACCACGTAGGGACCGGAGACTACCTTCATCCACCGTTTAATGGCTAAATCAGATTTGAGAAAGCATTGTGGTGAGTCATATCTTCCAAGGAAAAGACACCATCTATCTACCTTATGTTATTTTCATTTTGTTATTTACTTTGAGGGTGAGCCCGGGATATGTCTTGGATCCCATCATATTCTATGACAAGAGACATTGTTAGACATCTTGTAGACTCTTATCGGATTTATATGTTGTGTTGTATTTGGAATGTATGATTATGGTGATATGTTGGATATGGATATTATGGATTGAGCATGAGAATTATGATAAGTATGTATGTGATGTGGAAATGTGAAAGATCCTAAGTACCTTATTGCCCCCATAGAGTGAGTCATACTTACCCGCCCCTTAGTTCTTATGTGTTATGTGCTATAGGAATCCATGTTAATCCCTTATCCCTATGACATCCCCATACCATGAGTCCTGCTTCCTCGTCCCTTAGAACTATGTGTTTACTATTTGTATACTCTTTCGAACCAATAATGTGAATATGGATACTTTGAAGCTTGTTTCTGGACTCTCGGGTTCCTATTCATCACACTCCTAGACCCTAGGCCCGGGTCATGACAGGAGTAAAGGCAAGTTTCAGCATACTTGATTTCAATTTATGAATACATTTGACCTTTTCATTCATGAAGGACCAGCAGCATTCATGAAGGTGTATTTTCTTAATACTCTGTGATCGCGGGATACTGTTCGTCGAGATCACGAAGGTCAAATTGGTGGTATATATATGTTAGTTCAACTCATGTGATTAACACTTATAATAAAATTCAAAGATTTATTTCATGCCAAAATTTTGTAAGGAATTCATCAGTGAGCTCGAAAACTTTATTAGGACTTCCAGTAGAGGTAAATCCTTGATTTTAGCTTTTGGGATTTTGGATTGATATTTGGGTTATTTATAAGGTGTGGTACCTAGGGAATTTTGGGTCCGTTTTAGCGATTCTTTTGTCCAAATTGTGGGGTTTTCCACAAGAAATATCATGGTCTTCTTATTACTAGCTATTCGGTCCTTGTTTGTGGTATATTTTTACATATAGTTGTTGCCTACTTAGTTTTCTTTATCTAAAATTGAATTTTCTTACTTGTTGCTTATAGGATATTTTTGAGCCCCGGAATGTGTCCCATTTGGGGACACAAGCCCCGGAATGGTTAGGAACTAATTTTGGTGTCAAATTCGAATTTCTAGTGCGAGTTCCACATTTCTCCATTTTTGGTCTCGAAATTAGACTATCCCCATTTCTTTCAAATTTAGTGTCTAAAAGATCATAATAATATTGTAAATATATTATTGATAGCATGACAGCGTTCAAAGGCCGTTCGAAAGGGAAATTCTCCAACAAAGTAGGTTGGTGCGCGTGCCATCAGCCTCTAGGTGGGCTATGGTTTCTCCTTCTTTAGATTGAGCTGGATTGTGTGAAATCGTGTTGACATAGTTAAAATTTGGGGCTGGGTAACTTATATATATTTCTTAGTTATTATAAATCATTATCTAGGTCCTTATCGGAGGCTGTTAGGTAACTAAAGAATGTAAGCTTCTTTGTTAGCTATTATTATTATTAGTATTAGCACCATTTTCTTATATGTTAGTATTCTGATGTATGTTGGCCTTAGTATATAATTAACAAAAGCCTGCTTTAGATGTCTCGATGTTGTTCTTAGATCCTATAGAATAGCATAGTAGACTAGAATCTGTTAGTTGAGCCTTAGCTCGATAGTAACATGCTTGATTAAACACCTTATCATCCATAATTTCCCTAGGTTTGCAATCAGATCCCCTTTCGGATCCTTTTTGGTGTCAATAGATGACTCGGCAACCACATTAGCTCAATTAGTTGGGAAGGGCAAGCCTATGTGGCTATCAGCATATAGACTGAAGAAAGGAATGTTCAGCACCTTCAGCTAAGTCTTAGGAGAGCATCTGAATATTAGATGTCCCCGCCTCGTCGCCCTTTATTTACTGAGCGAGCATTCAAGTATTGGATAGTCCTGGCCTTGACATCATCCTTATTAACTTGGTAAGCTTCCAGGTAATAGGTAGACCTGGCCTCAAACCCTCTTATATTACTCAATCGAGCATTTGCATATTGGGTAGTCGGAACATCGACCCACCTTATTAATCGAGCGAGCATCCAAGTATCAGTAGCCCTGGCCTAAGTACCTAGATCATAGGTGGTTTTTCCACTCTTAGGCACTTCAAGTTCAAGGTTCGTTTTGTTTCCACATATTTCAATACGATAGACTCTTTACTTCGTTAGTTTTTGTACTTATCGTTCTTCTATGACCCCATCAGGCTCACGCATTCCCATTGTGTGTAGATAGCATAACCTTTCAATTAGAATTCACCTACTTATGTTGCTATTCATTTTCCTTACCTTTGATAGCTTGTTTGATACTGATTTAGGTTTATTCCTCTTTTTCTATTTTTTTTTACCTTTTCTACTTTGTCAGCCTGTGATACCTACTGGGTACCTGTTATTCTGATACTCATATTATACTCTACATCTGCTTTTGTGATGCAATTACAAGCACCAGTTACCAGTGCTAATTAATTGCAACTTACATCGAAGACCATGGTGAGCACTCGGCGTTTTTGGATCATTTATGTCTCCTTCACCTTGGTGGCTTGTATTTTTGCACTTTTTGAGACTAGGCAGATATTGTTTATGTTTTTCGTCCATTATTGGGGCTTGTATTCTTTCTTTTGTTTTTAGTAGGTCTATATTGGTGACTTCCCGGTCATAAGAGGGACTTTTTTATATATTTCGTTCAGTTTCTGCTTCTATTTATCTGTATTGTCGTATGTATGTTACATCTTGTTAGTTTTCCCCTTTATACCGATTATTTACAATTTCAGGTTACGAGTTGGCTTATATATCGGTGGATTATGGTAGGTATTATCATAACTAGAGATTGTAAGTCGTGATCATTGGTACTTCAATTTCAACTCGTTTAGGTCTCTTTGTGTGCATTGGTGCAATGTATGTGCCCATATTGAAGGTATCAATTGCTACCTGTTCTATATCTTCTAGGATTTATCTATATATACACTTTAAAATTATTTTGTTCATTTTCTTAAGATGAAATTCATATAGTGGTTATAAAAGGTGAATAACAGTAAGTTTAAATTATTGAAATTAAGGGGAGCAAATTGGATAGGTCGAGCTATCCTGAATTTTAGATCATTGGAGCCCAACCTACTTGAACCCCAAGTAAATTCGGATTGGTCATGAGCTAAACCGATTTTAATAAAAGTTTTAATAGATCATATATTTATTTACGTGCCCATTTACTTATATAGTAAATTATTTTGTGTGTAGAGTTTTAGTTTATGCACAGAGCATCAAATCATTATTTCTTATAAATATAAAAAATTTCGTTCACAATCTAAGTCAAAAATTGGACAAGATACCAGTATGATTTTAGCACAAAATTATATATAATTTATCTTGATTATGAGAACCATGTAGTTCTGACTTTTTGTGTTGATACATATTGAACGAAAATGAGTAGAGATAGTTATTTTAGACTAACTGATAAAAAAGTGTTCTCTAAACTATTAAATATACTTTTATTCTCAGTCCAGATATAGCTATTATGATCTGTATATATCAACTATCATTTTAATTTATTAAAAGGTGAGATTCTGAAATAAGCCAATATTTCTAGTAGATAGGATAATAAAAATATATATTGGTGAAATAATAAGTAAGTTGACTCAATCTATTTCTCGATATAGAGATTGATGATAAGCCTTTTGAGAAGCTTATGAGTTTTCATGGTGTCAAACTTTGCACGTGGAGAAATCAATATATGAAATAAGTTAAGCAATGCTCTAAAGAAAATTAATCTTTGAATTAAATTTATTAGTAATTTATATATTGATTAGTATTCGTAATCTTAACATGGGGAATGACATAAGTGTTTAATGGAAAATTTCAAAATATAAATAAAGAAGTGCAATTATAAATTTTTAGTGAAATAATTTATAATTTATTATGATAAAAATAATTTAAATTAATTATCTCCATCATAGGGAGCCTTAATAATTAATTCTGTTTAATATGCAATGCCCATATTCAATTACAATTCAGAATCTTATTTTAGGAGGGGTTAAAGGGAGAAGTAACGTGTGTCATTGGTTCAACTAAACATTCGTCTGTTGTTTTTCCCTCTTTGAATTTGAAAGAAATCTCTATTAGCAAGGCTTCTCCTAATCTAGAAAAAAGAATGATTAGTTTCTCTATGCAATGCTTGTTCATCCAAGTGTTGAGAAAAATCGGCTGTGAACTTGGGTCACTATAGAAGACCATATAGAAATAATCTAAATTGTGGATTAGCTTGATGTTATGTGCTGACGCTTCAATAGGTACTTATTGAATTAAAATTCAGAAAACTTATATGTTTTAGCATGATTAGAACATAGTATAAATATATGTATTATCTATCATTCATGTAAGTAGTACGATTATAATATGCTTCTGGTTGTGCATACAATTTATCATCACTTCAGTATTGAGATTTCTTACTTTTATTTCTTTCCTGAACCTAGTAAGATGAATCCAACCATTATTTTAAAAGCATGAAAGAAATATTCCCAAAAAAACTTTTCACGATGGGAAAAAACTACAATGGCAATAACCTCTATTCAAGATAGATAACAAGAGAAGAGTGAGCTGTTTCTCAAAGCTATGATCTCTTTTTCCTTCATCTTCTAGTTTTCGATACTCTTCCTCTATTTCCTCTGATACAATCACACTCCTACAAAGTGGACAACTTGCTTTTATATCTTTCTGCATTACCCATTTCAGCAAACAGTACTCATGGAATATATGCTTGCAAATTTCCAATTTTCTCCCCTTTTCTCCATGCTCAAATTCTGATAAGCATATTGCACAATCAATTGACTCAACATGCTTCTTTCTTCTAAACACAAATTTACAACTATTCTTGTTAAACATTTCCTTGTATTTGTAATAAGCTATTGCATATCTACAAGAATTCCAAAAAACAATAGTAGTCAATATAATGAACCTTAGCACTTGAAGGATCCATGAATAGAACAAAATGGGATACACTTTGCAGAAGAGAACGAAACATCTAGTAAGAGCTGCCATTAATATTGGCTGAGATACTATTTCACAAGCTGAAGCAATATACATATAATATTGCGGGACTTAAAAATATTGTCCAATGATTATAATAATCTTTTCTTGAAGAGAAGTTAATATGTAGTGGTTCATCTAACCTATTGACTAAATCGATGAACCACAAACTTAAGTTTTCGTATAAAAGCATAAAATATGCAATATGAGTATTTTATAGGGAATGAGTTAACTGCTAAATGTTAAATTGCAAAACCACAAATATAAAATGTTGTCAATACAACGTCAAACAGTTTGGTAATAAACCTCAGGGTCTTTCTTTTACTTTTAAAATTAGGCAATGTACATCTCTTTTTTTTTCCAAAACAAATAAAAAGAATCAAGAAAACCTTTCATATTTCATCAATGCTAATTTAATTTATCAGTTTTCCTCATCAACAAGAGATTTAAATCTATGTTGCTTGTACTCTCTACAAAATGTTGCCACACTCATGAAGATCTTTAAAAAAATGCACAATTTCTAGAGGATCCAACAACACACCTTTTATCATTGAGTCGAGCAACTTCTGTTTAAAATAATCCTGCTATGACAAATGGAAAATTCAGATTGAAAAGCTTTGCTTAATAACAAATGACGAATCTATTTTTTCTAGTATCCATTGAGGTGAATTATCTTTTTAAGGGCGCGTAGGTGTAATCAATTGAATTTGAAAAGTCAAAATAAGAAAAGAATAGCAGAAGATTTTTACTAGTGCGGCTTTACAGGTCGTGGATGGAGGTTCATACATGGCACCTGAAGTTGATAAAAGTTTCAAAAATTTTGAGGAACCACGAGAAGGACTTACAGATTGTAAATGGAGTTAACGCTTCATGGAATGGGCTATTAGAAGGGGTCCAGGATTTTTGAAATTTAACAATTTCAGGACCTTTGAATGGTCCAATAGGATGGGTAGTAGATGGATATATGGGTTTTAGTTGGGGTCCATAGATCATCCAGTACTCAAAAATTTTTTGGGAAATTTGGACAAGTTCTATGAGAAGTTTTTACGGGTTGTTGTTTTAGTTCATCATCTTCATCTAGTTTTAAGGGTTGTAGTGTTTTATTAATGAGGGCAAATAATGGACAAGATTCTACGGTCTATTTGGTTTGAATCTTTCCTTTTTTCCTAACTCCTAAACTATGTTGTTTCAAACCTACAAATACCCCATAACCAGCCATTCCCATCCAATTCACCTATTCTTCGTCATTCTCTCAAATCCACAAATTTCTGTCAAGCTTCCTACTCCCTAAGGCTCTATTGAAGATTAAGTTTCGATTCGTCCAATTCCTCCACTAATTCTCAAATTTCATCAAGGATTTTGGTCTAGGGATCCGAATATTCATTCATGAATCCTTTAATCCATGACGCACAAGAAAATTCTCAAACATTTTTACTAATTTCAAGTATGAAAATTATTGTTTTTATGTTCTACCATTGAATTGCACAAACTATGAATTATTCTATGATTGTTGACTCAATTAAGCATGGCTTGACTTTTTACATATTTTCAAGGTTTTGCTATCAAGTTTTTTCTCAGTATGATCTTTGGTTCATGAATTTTTTATGGGTTCTTTTAGTTACAATTTAATTTGCATTGTTTCACATGATTATTCATAAGTTCATTCTAATTACATGATTTTAAATTAATCACATCTGAACCCATTCTTTTACCCCTAGTTTTCCATTATAAGGTATGGTCATAAATTGGTAAAACTCTCAAGCAAGTTTCATGACAAATATGAATTAGGCCTTAGGATATTATGCAAGACAAATATGAACGATGGTGAGTTTAATCACCTAAGCATAGATTCATAATAATGGAAAGCCTACACTCACATTACTTGAATTAATATGAAAATGAGCTATTCAATGATCAAGTTACAAAAATGGAATGGTAGTTATCTAATGCCTTTCCACATATGAAGCTTTATGACTTATGACAAGTATTTCATGGGATTTTTACTTAGCACCAAGTTGACTTTGAGGTAGAAACTTGACCTAAGGGGTTCCTAGTAGTAATCTCTAGTCCCATATCTACGTGCCACAGTAGGATATGCCTTTTTAGACTTGCTAGTGGATTCACATATAGCCTATATTTATGACATCCATTTTTAAGGGGTAGTTTACCTTGTTAAGTAGATTCTTCTTTTTTTGATATACGAGAAAATATCAAGAATCAATATATAGCTTGCGTGATTTGTTGTCGGTCGTTGTTGCTATCCCACACATGTTATAATTATTTATGACTCATGTTCCCTTATTATTTCTATTATGATTTTTTATTATGCATTGGACATATTTATGTTTTACTTATGCATTAAATGAACCTTTTTTCATGATTCTTATTTTGGTCAATTGCATGTCATGATTTATACCATGTTGCATCTTTCACATACTTAGTAATTTAATGTACTAACCCATACTTTTTTTTGCTTATATTGTATTATAATGTAAGGTCAAACAAGCATTCTCATCCTCCACATGGCTAGTACTTTAAATAAAAACTAGAGTTAGTGAATCTCATGATTCAGGAATGTGTGCTTATAGTTCCTTATTTTTGTTGTTATATCTTTTTTAGTTCATTCTAGACATGGACTTAGCTAAAGACTCTTCGAGTAACACATATATGATTTTAGAGGCTTTTCAGGTAAAAGTATAAATGTGATTATGTTGTCTTTACTTTCTTCCATGCTATGCCAATGATTTCTAGACTTTCATGAGTTCGACTTCCATATTCTAAATTTTGTAGACTTACCTTATGTTTACTTGATATACTAAAGGGCTTGATTGGAGTCTTTCTGGGTTCTAATCTATAGTACTCAACATGTTAAAAGGGTCAAATTACAGAAAATAATGGCAGGGTCAGCTTTTGAAGTAGTGACACTGTTGAAAATTGCTTTTAGTTACTGCAGTAGTTTTTAGCAAAATAAATTATTCAATTTAAGATAAATTTGAATTTTAAATTCTAGTTAAGTTATTGAGATATTTTAGGTTATTTTAAATTTTAATTTAGGCAGATTTTGTATTTTATGTTGGCTATTTAGAGTCACTCAATGCTTAATAAAAATATTGAAAGCTATTGAAAGTATTTCAATCCAAAGAGAGACTATTTCAATCTTTTGCTACCCTATTCATCCTTTTAAAAAAACCAACAGTGGTATCAAGAGCCTCATTGATCTTACAGGATCTGTGAGTTCTTTCAAAGAAATACCAAATCATTTTCAACCCACAAGGGCTACCTTTGTAACCTGTATGGGCTACCCTTTTTAACCCGTAAGGGCTACCCTTTTTAACTCGTAAGGGCAATTTTCAACCCCCAAGGGCTACTTTTCAACCGGTTTTAATCTGTCAGGACTATTTTCAACTAGTACTTTTTCAATGCATTGACTTTTGAGCTAATTTTTAACATAAGAATGACAAGTAGCAGGCTCTCTTTGAATGCCCCACAAATTTTCATTGGAAAAATTTATCAAATTTGGTCAGTGATAATAAAATCTCTTTTTGATACCTATGTTTTATGTGACATTGTGATGGAAGAAAAATCATTACAATAACTCTTTGTGAATCCTGTCAATTTTCAAATGAAAGAACTTTCAAACTAGAGGAGATCATTGATGGCGCTTGTAAAGCACAAAACCAAAAGAAGAAAAAGAAAGAAGAAATTTTGCAAATTCAAAAACAATGAAAATAATTCAGTACCAAAGCAAAATTTGAGAAGGGGCAGTTTTTAAAATTGCAATTAATAAAGCAAAGGAGGACTACTGAAAATTGCTTTTAGTTACTGTAGTAGTTTTTAGCAAAATAAATTATTTAGTTCAAGATAAATTTGAATTTTAAATTAAAGTTAAGTTTTTGAGATATTTTAGGTTATTTTAAATTTCAAATTATACAAATTTTATATTTTATGTTGCTATTTAAAGTCACTCAATACTTAATAAAATTATTAAAAGCTATTGAAAGTCATTTCAATCCAAAGAGAGAATATTTCAATCTTTGCTACCCCATTCATCCTTTTAAAAAAACCAACAGATACAAGCCACCTGTATGACCAATAGTTGGGTTTACAAGTCATAGGTAGGCCTTGTAGGTTCAATAATGACTTGGTGAAAATTTGGAAGTTCATGGTTGAATCTTTGAAAGGTCTTTATGGGTCATAAGTAGGTCTGTGTGTCATGAAATGTGGTCATGGTTAAGAATCAGAGAACGGTGCAATTAAGTGTAACCTAGATGAGATCCTTTATGGTTCATGGTTTAATTGACAAACCATAAATAGGGTTTGTAGTTTGAAGTCCTAGGATGTAAAATTTTCTAAGTGTTGGATGATTCTACGAGGAATATGTATGATTTGTAGATGGAATTGTAGTCCAGAATGGGAGTTTGTGGATCGAAGGTTTAGATTCCTAGCTTCTAAAGTTGTAGGATTTAACAAGGTGAAACCCCTACCTCACATTAATGAATTACCCAAGATTCATGAGCTACTATTATAAATGATGATATTCAATGACTTAATAGTAAGATTGATTTATGAATGACTATGATATTATGATGTACTATTCCATGAGATTTGACTTAGCATTGAATAGGCTTTAGGTGGGGTTCAGTATGATGTATGTTAAGGTTATCCACCCAAGAGAATCCTAGCACTAACCTCTTTCCCGAAACTATGTTTCCATCGTAAGTTGTCTTTTTAGGCTAGGCTGGTTAATCTACGTTTAGAACCAAAGCTGAAGTTAAAGAGAGAAGCATGACAAGCTTCTACCTGGCCTGTAGTCTCCCCTTCCAAGTAGGTGGTTACATTGGATCTCATGTTATAGCTCACATTGTTGTGTTGTCAATTACAGTCCCTTCACACACATGTATGTTTCCTTATGATGATTATGTTGTTTCAATTATGATTCAATTGCATTGACTCCACATATGAGTTTATTCCTTCTTATGATATGCATCTTATATATTATGTTGCTCACAACTTTCCTTGGTTGCATAGAATCCCCCGTATTTAGTACATTCAAATTACTAACGCATACTCTATGCCTACATATCTAACAATATAGGGACAAGTAATGCTCCTCCTTCTCGTGCTTATGGGTTGTCTAGAGTTGTGATTGAAGAATGTTTGGTAAGTTCTCATTCTTCGGGGACGAACCTACTTACCTGCCAACTTATTACGTTTGTCACGACCCATGTATAGGTCCTAGATGTGACACGGCGAATGGAGAACCCGAAGGAACCCCAAACAAGTCTCTTAGCATATCAATTACACATCCTTAGTCGCAGAAGCAAAATATCAACAAGACGAGTTATAAATAAGGGAAAATGGGACTAAGGGAAAGACTTTTATAAACATAAATCACTCAAGAGTTGAGTGCATAGCATAAGTACATCAATTGTTCCAACAACACCTCTAAACGTAGATTGAAGCATGGGCCAAGACACTTTACTGACTCACCCTCATAGTATCAAGAGTTCAACGTAAGGAGAAAACAAGTGACAAGAGTAATATAGCTAGTATCCTCGAACTTGAGAACTCACCAAAGCTTTCCTTTCAAAATGCCAAGACTAGCCACGTGGAGGATGATCAAGAGGTTCTTCAGTTCCTACATGGTAATATCACGTAGGCATAGAATATGCGTTAGTACGTTTGAATGTACCAAGTATGTAGGATGCAATATAACAAAACATAGGTAATATAGTGAAAATGCATAGGCATAAGCAATGGAAAGGTATAATAGCAATATGATATGTATGATCAATGCTTGAAGTAATACATGCTTTTAAAGCATATAACTTGAGGATATAGATTACATGTATAGGAAGAGACCATCATCATAGACCGAGCAAGCTATTACTTGGAATCCAAGGCATGTCACCTCATTGTAAGGTGATTGAGGCATGTCACCCCCTCAACAAGTTGATTGAGGCATGTCACCCCCTCAACAAGGTGATTGAGGCATGTTACCCCCTCATAAGAAGGTTGAGGCATGTCACCCCTTCAACAAGGTGATTATCTACTTGCAACATCCTAGATAGTTTTCATGAATTCAACACATACATACAATCCCTTAATCATCATAGAGTCACTTGAGTCATAATCCATGCAATACGCCATCAATAACATAAGAATCCTTGTCAAGACATTTTATCAAACACTTGGCGAGTGTGTAATGCTAGTTCAAAATCATGCAATTCAAGAGTGAAATAATATGAGAAAATCTTAATGTAAATCAACCCACCAACACTTAGTAAAACTCTCTTATACGATACCTTGAAATCCATCATCACATCTGATAATAGATCATAGTTTCATAACTCAAAACATGCATAGTCACAATAGACAAATCATCTCATAGTGTATGCTTTAAGTAGGTAAACATGTGTTTCATATCATCATTTCATAAAACCCCAACATAGTTTGTAATCATAATTCATAATAAGTAATACCCATAAGTAGCACAACTTAGAAACATGCAATTTTCATAAAGAGGAAGGTTGGACACCATGGGTGAAAGGATCCAATGGTTGAAACCCACGTACCTTAAACTTGGGGATTTCCTTGATGTAGATTTGAATAAGAACTTGAAACTTGAATAAAGTTCTTAAGATCCGGAATTAAGCTTGGGTCAATTGAATTTGGATGAAATATTTGGCTAAGTGCTAGAGAGGATTTTTAGAGTGTATTGAGTGATATAGAGTTGAAAAATGGCTAAGTATAGGTGTCTTTACGCATAGGTGGGCATTAGACAAGGCCCCAATGTCTTAGGCCGATAAAAAAATGAGAAAAAAACTAACACTTCTTGGCGACAGGTACACATTGCAGAGCCAATGCGCAGGACATAATTTGCACTGATCCATGCCCAATCCACGTCGCAGTCTGGCCGCAAATCGCCACTGGATAGGCAATTTTTTGGAGAATTATTTTTCATTACGATTGCTCTAAAATCGGGGTTATACCCATTTTCCACTCAATTTTCCCTCTGATCATGAATATGAAGTTGGATTTTTGATACCACACACAGAGTTTGAGATATATGGAAATTATGATTATGGGCATTTTCAAGCACAATTTCGGACATTTTTTAGGGCGTTCTAATATCTTCCCCTTTGGAATATTCGTCCCCGAATGTCAAAGAAGCATACATAAGAGAAGTAATCGTGAAGAAATTAACCCAACAAGAATGCAACAATGCACTTAAACCCCATTTTCAAAAATCTCAACATAAGTTTCAAAAATCACCATAAATTTTTCAACATAAACATGAATGCATGAAAATGACATAAGGACTAAAACTAGAGACTTGAAATTATGTAAGGGACTTAGTTTGCTATCTTAAGCTTGAATATGGTGGAAGAGGCATGGATGTTGCTTCTCCAAGATTGCTCTAGCTTCCCAAGTGATGTTTTTGACTTGTTGATATCTCCAAAGAACCATAATGAATGCTACATCTTTGTTCCTCAACTTTTCCACATGTCCATCCAATATCTCCATCGGAACTCCTTATAGTTAAACTCATCCCTCACAATACCCACAACCTTAAAGAGCTCTATAGCACTTGGGTCACCAACTTATCTCCTTAACATAGACACATGAAAGATAGGATGAACCATGTCCATTTTCCGAGGCAATTCCAATCCACAAGTAACTTTACCATTTTTCATTAACACTGTATAATGACCTACAAACCTTAGACTTAATTCCCTTTCTTACTGCACCGGATCACACCCTTTATGGATCGAGCTTTCAAGTGAACCCAATCATCAATACAAGCACACATAGCCCACATTAGTACCTAAGGACATCATCTCTCCCTTAGGAGAAAACCTCCACTTCACCATCTTCTACCAAAGCATTCAACTCTAGCAACACGGGCTAAAGGATTGCTTTGACTGGACCTGATCAACCAAAGAATATTTGAAACCATCAAAACTACTACACTACCATTCCCAACTTCATCCAACCTAATTCCCAATCTAGCCAACCGGTGTACTTCTTTAACCACCCTTTGTTACCCATGATCCACATTTATCATAACTAACAAACAACCTCTCATCCCTCAAGCCTTGCAACATTACCATTAAGTGACTCACAAGCTCTTCTTCATTCTAGAAAGAAATCAATATACCAACAACCAACTACCACACATATATCGAGGTAGGGTTTAAAAGACCCTATTCATGAGATCCATAAAAATAGTTGGGGCATTGGTCAAGCAAAAGACATTACCACCAATTTATAATATTTGAAGGACACCAATAAACTCATTGACTACCGAAACCAACCCAATAGGAAGGATTTTAGAATCAACATCCCTACCCCTTACAAGATGGTAAATACAACCCTTAAAGATCAATTTGGGCCTTAAAGACAAGAAATAAATCTACCCTTACTTACCTCTTTACAACTTTCCCACTCAAATATGGACTTATTAGGAAATTGAAATTTAACTCCAGGAGTTCTACAATCAATAGGAGCATGATATGCATGCAACCAAACTGAAACGACCCCAACAGTGCCTGAAAATGTGCCTCAGAAGTGCTCCAAATCATAATTTTCATATATCTTAGAATCATGCTGATATTGTAAATCTGACTTGATCAGGGGGTCAAATTGAGTAGGAAATGGGTCTAACACCCAATTTAAGAGCAATCGTGCCAAAATTTGAAAATCACAAAATGTGATTCCCAGCGAGCAGTCTGCGCCCTTAGCGTGATGCCAACTGGTATATTTTCTGTCCAGTTTTTTTTAATTTGATCCAAGACTTTGAGTCTTGGGCCTAAGTGTTTTCATGCATGAAAATACTTATATTTAGCCATATTTCACCCTTGTATCACACAAGACATTCCCCAATACTCATTCAAATATTTAAACAAATATGTCACCCTAAATACAAGTCCTGAAACTCATCCGGATCTTAAAGATTTCACTCAAGCTTCAAGTCTTCGTTTCAAACCTTCTTCAAGAAATTCTCAAAAGCTAAGGTATGTGGATACCTTTCATTGGTCCCTTTCACCTATGATACCCAAGCTTCGTTTTACCTAAAATTGCATGTTTTAAAATTGATTTACTCATGGGTCTTACTTATTATAAATTTCACTACACATTATGTTGGGGTTTCATAAAATTGTGATTGTTTGGCATGTTTTGAGCTATGAATCTAAGATCTATTGTGAGATTTGATGAAGGGTTTAGATGTATGTTATTTGAGGGCGTAACGAAGTATCTATTGATGGTTTTACACTGAATTTTCTAGCATGATTGCACTCTTGAATTGCATGGTTTTATATTAGCACTACACATTCGGCAAGTGTTTGATAAAATGTTCGGTTATGATTTCTCAAGGAATTGAAGGTCCAATGCATGTTTTATGAGTTGAATGACTATATTATAATAAAAAGCATATATGTATATGATATTATCTTTATAGTATTGGGAATTGACCAAGCCTCACTCGGGAGGTTGTAGGTCTAAGTAACCATGTTGAGGTGTTTGTACCTAGATCACCCCGCTCGGGAGGTGGTAGGCCCGTGCGACCATGTCGAGGGGTTTGTACCTTGATAATCATGTTGGGGGTTTTGACCATGTTGGGGGTTTGTACCTCATCAACCTATCGAGGGGTTTGTACCTCATTCACCTCTCCAAGGGAGTGGTAGGCCTTAGATATTCTCTAATAATGGTTAATCCTTACACATATAGTAAGTTCTATATAAGCATGATTTACTACAAGTATCTTCATTCATGCCATATTGTTATATGCTACTCATTGCATATGCTTATGCATTTCGATAATGTTACTTATCTCTTGTTGCATTGCATCCTACATACTTAGTATATTCAAATGTACTAATGCATACTCTATGCCTAAATGATGTCACCATGTAGGAACCAGAGCCCCACTTGAGCATCTTCCTCCACGTGGCTAGAACGATTTCTCCCAAGCTTGTTGGTGAGTCCTCCATTCCGGGGATGATGTTTATGATCTCATGCTATATTCTAAGACTACATTCTTTTTGTGTATGTATTGACTATGAGGGTGAGCCCGGTTACTTGTCTCGGCCCCCGCTCTTATCTATGTAGTAAAGGTGTTGTTAGACATGTTATGTAATGAGCCTTGACTCTCTAGTTTGGTTCTTATGTTATGAAAGTATTCCTTTAGACCTTTTTCCTTATTGCTACTCTTATTATGTTGTTTAATTGCTTCCACGACAATGATATGTAATGATATGTTAAGAGGCTTGCTTGGGGTCCCTTCGGGTTTTCCAAGCACCGTTTCACATCTGTGCCCTAGGCTTGGGTTGTGACACAAACCATCCTATGGACAAACTCAAATCCCCTATGCGAAGTTCAACAACATCACAAAACAACACTTTATGCAACAATGACATGAGACAATCCCCTATAGACTTTTCTAGCAACAATAGACTCATCAATGGGGGATAAATACCAAAATGCTCACATAATAATTCGAGGCATATGTGAAGCTTATTAGCAACAAAAAGGAATGATGAAAGAAATAGTGGCACCCGGAACTAGCAAATCATGAACAATAAAATCAAGAAAACCCTAAACATATTGGGAACAATATTGGGCACCTCATCTCCTCCTTGCCTCCCTTGAATAGCGTAGAACCGATTATGTGATGAAGCACCTCCTTGTTGGCCTTCTTGAGCCCTTTGATCAAATGACCACCCTTACCCCTCTTTCGAGCATATAGACAATCAACTATGAAACAACCCCAGAAAATGCCCAAAAATGTGTCTTGGAAGTGCCCGAAATCGTAATTTTCATATAACTCAAAATTCGTGTGTGATATCGAACATCCGACTTCATATTCTTGTTCAGGGTGCCAAATGGAGTGGAACATGGGTATAACCCCGATTTAATAGCTACCGTATCAAAATTTTAAAATCACAAAAATGTGATTTCCAGAGATGATTCGTACCCCTTGTGCGACGCGCCAAGGGCGCGCTACTGTGTAATTTTGTGTACTATTTTTCTATCTCGGTCTAAGACTTTTGGGTCTTGGGCCTAAGTGTTTCCATGCCTGAATATACCTATACTTAGCCTTATCTCACCCTCATATAATTCAAGACATTCCCAAATATTCTCTCAAACACTTAGACGATATTTCATGTCCAAATTTCAAGTCTGAAAACTCATCCGGATCTTAAGGTTCCCATTCAAGCTTCAAGTCTCCATCTCCAAACTTCTTCAAAGATTCTCTAAATTCAAGTTATGTGGGTTTCTTTCATGGGTTCCTTTCACCCATGATGCCCAAGCTTTCTTTTACCTAAAATTGCATGATTTAAAGTTGATTTACTCATGGTTCTTATCTATTGTGAATTTCACTGCACACTATGTTGGGATTTCATGAAATTGTGATTGTTGTAGCATGTTTTGAGTTATGAATCTAAGGTCTATTATGAGATTTGATGAAGGGTTTTGATGTATATTGTTTGAGGGTGTTACCAAGTATCTATTGATAGTTTTATATTGGATTTTCTAGCATAAAGTCACGATCCAAGCCTAGGGTCTAGATATGACCAGCGAATGGAGAACTCGAAGGAACCCTAAACAAGCCTCATAGCATATCATCACATATCCTTAGTAGGGGAAACAATAAAAATGACAATAAGAGATAAGCACAATCAAGTGGAATTGGGACTAAGGATAAACTTCTATATTATAAAAATCAAGAACAAGAGAGTCAAGGCTCACAGCGTAGATACATAATATGTCCAACAACATCTCTCTATATAAGATAAGAACGGGGGCCAAGACAAAGCAATCGGGCTCATCCTCATAGCTAATACATAAGTCAAGAGAGAAAGCTCTAATACAAAGCAAGAGATCATAAGTAACCCCGGAGTGGAGGACTCACCAACAAGTTTGAGCGAAGTCGTACTAGCCAGGTGGATGGGGATGCTCCAGTGGGACTCCAGATCCAACATGGCAACATCATGTATGCATAAAGTATGTGTTAGTACGTTTGATTGTCCTAAGTATATAGGATGTAGTGCAACAATAGATAGGCATCATAATCAAAATGCTTAATTAGAAAATAGATGAGCATATGGCAATATAACATGAATGGAAGATGCTAGAGTTAAATCATACGTTCACAGAACATTACACATGTGTAGGGAGTGAGCATTCTTAGAGCAATCCAAGGCCTACCACCTCCTTGGAGGCGCATGAGGTACAAACCCCTTCATGAGGTTGATGGAGTATAAACCCCCCAACGGATTGATGGGTACAAACCTCCAACATGGTTGATGGAGTACAAAACCCCCCCCCCCAACGGATTGATGGAGTACGAAACCCCCGACAAGGTTGATGGGTACCAACCCCCAACAAGGTTACCCAGGCCTACCACCCCCAACTAGGCGATCAAGGTACCAACCCCTCAATAGGTTACTCAGGCCTACAAACCCCCGAGCTAGGCTAGGTCATCCCCAACACAATAGAAATAGTATCATATAGATATGCACATTTCTTCCATTATCATATAGTCATTTTAGTCATACATTTCTTTCATCATCATAATCATACATTCCTTTCATCTTCATATAGTCATCATATACATACATCAATTTCATCATCATTCCATCATCATTTCATCATCACTTCATCATCATTGCATCATCATATAGTCACTCAACTCATAAGACATGCATTGGACCTTTAATTTCTCAAGAAACCATAACAGGACATTTATCACGTACTTAGAGGGTGTGTATTTCTAGTGTAAAACCATGCAATTCAAGGGTGGAATCATGCAAGAAAATTCCAGGTAAAACCTTTAATAGATACTTGGTAACCCCCACAAGCAATATACATCAAACCCTTCATTAAGTCTTACAATAGATCTTAGATTCATAACTCAAAAAATAGTAAAACAGTCACAATTTCATAAGCCTAACATAGTGTGCAACTATTTTCATAATAAATAAGACCCACGAGTAAATCATCTTTAAATCATGTAAATTAGGGTAAAAGGAAGCTTGGGCATCATGGGAGAAAGAAACCCACTTATCTTAGCTTTGGAGATGAACTTGATGAAGATTGAAGATTGAGACTTGAAGCTTGGTTGAATTCCGTAAGATCCGGAGAGGGTTTTTAGTCTTGAGTTTAGGAGTAAATATTTGGCTAAGTGTTTGAATGAATATTGGGGAATGTTTTGAATGATATAAGGGTGAAAATGGCTAAGTATAGGTATTTTCACGTTTGGGAACACTTAGGCCCAAGACTTAAAAGTCTTGGACCAAGTCAAAACTTGACCAAAAATAACATAGGTGCGCACCCTTGGCACGTCATGCTAGGGGCGCGAAAAGCTCTCTAGAATCGCATTTTGGGGAATTTTGGATTTTGATATAGCTGCTCCAAAATTGGGATTAGACCCCTTTTCCCCTTATATTTGACCCCCTGAACAAGAATATTAAGTTGGATTTTTGATATCATGCACAGAGTTTTAGATATATGAAAATTACGATTCTGAACACTTTTGAGGTACATTTTCAGGCACTTTTTGGGGTTGTTTCAATATCTCCCTAGGAACATTCATTCCTGAATGTCAAAGAAACGTATATGAAAGACACAAACATGACCATTTCAGCCTATAGAGAGATGCAACAATGCACTTAAACATCACTTTAAAAATCTCATCATAGGTGTAAAATCATCATGAAATTATCAATTTAAGCATGGGCATATGCAATGACATGAGGGATGAACTTAAGACTTCAGATCATATAAAGGACTTAGATCAATACCTTAGGCTTTAGTGGAGTTGAAAAGGTAAGGGTATAGCTTTTTCATGTCCGCCTCGACCTCCCAAGTAGCACTCTCAACTTGTTGATTCCTACAAAGGACCTTAACGGAAGCCACCTCCTTGCTTCTCAACCTCTTCACTTGCCTATATAAAATGTTAATCATAAACTCTTCATATGTAAAATTATCTTCAACCACACGCATAACATCAAGAGGCACAATAGCATTCGGATCACGCACACATTTCCTCAACATAGAGACATGGAATACTGGATGAACCAAATCCATTTCTCTAGGCAATCTCAACTCATAAGATACCTTGTCAACCCTACTCATGACCTCATAACGACCAACATATGTTGGGCTCAACTTGCCCTTCTTACCAAAACGGACCACACCCTTCATGGGTGAAACCTTTAAGTAGACCCAATCATCAACTTTGAATTCAAGGTCTCTTTTTATCATATCGGCATAGGATTTTTGACGACTTTGGGCCATCTTCAATCTTTCCCTAATCATTCTAACCTTCTCAATAGCCTCCATAAACCAGATCTGATCCCAACAAAGCTACCTCACTAACCTCAAACCAACCAACCGGTGATCTACAACGTCTCCCATTGAGAACCTCAAAAGGAGCCATACCAATGCTAGAATGATAGCTATTGTTATAGGCAAACTCAATCAAAGGAAGATGATCAGCTCCAACACACATGCTCTAAACATATCCTCAAGGTTTTGGATAGAGGCCGTAGAAAGCTTAACTCTAGTTCCAAGACCCCTTTGGAAAGACCTCCAAATATTTGAGGTAAATTGAGCTCCACGATCTGATATGATGGACAAAAGAACCCCATGCAACCTTACCAAGTTGTGAATGTATAACCTTGCATAATCTTCATCCCCATATGTGGTCTTAATAGTGAGAAAATGAATCGATTTTGTCATCCTATCAACCATAACCCTAATGGAATCAAAATCTTTTCTAGTCGTGGGCAACCAACCACAAAATCCATATTTATCTCTTCCCACTTCCAAGTAGGAATCTCAATGTCTTGGTTAGGCGACCCAGCCTTTGATGTTCGGCGTTGACTTGTTGACAACTATGACAACCAAAAATGAATTTAGCAATGTCCCTCTTCATACCTCCGTACCAATACACATCCCTTAAGTTTCTATACATTTTGGTGGAACTGGGGTAGATAGAATAAGAAGAATTATGGGCCTCATCAAGGATTTTCTCCCTCAAACCATCAACACAAGGCACACACAACCTACATTGGTACTTAAGAGCACTATCTCCCCCTTGGGAGAAAACCTCCACTTTCGCTATTTCACCAAGGCCTTCAATTCAAGAAAGGAGGAGTCAAGATCTTGTTTTGCTATTACCTCATCAACCAAAGAAGACCTAGAACCATCCATAACAACAACATCACCACTAACAACCTCCTCCAATCTAACCAGCAATCTAGCCAACTAATCTACTTCCCTAGCTATCTCCTTCTCACCACCATCAACATAAGCTAGGCTACCCATGGACACCCTACTCAAGGCATCCGCCGCCACATTTGCCTTATCGGGATAGTAATGCACACCTACATCATAGTCTTTAAGAAGTCTAGTCACCTTCTTTGTCTCAAATTGAGATCTTTTTGAGTGAAAACATATTGGAGGCTCTTATGATCAGTGAACACATCAAAATGCACCTCATACAAATAATGTCGCCGATTTTCAAAGCAAACACTACAGCGGCCAATTCAAGATCATGGATAGGGTAGTTCTTTTCATGTAGTTTGAGTTGCCTAGAAGCATAGGGTATCACCTTACAATTTTGCATTACCAAACAACAACCCAACTATAGAAGAATCACAATACACCATAAAACCCTCAAGCCCGTCCAGTAGTGACAATATAGGAGCGGACATAAGCTTATCTTTCAAGGTCTAGAAGCTCCTCTCACATTCATCGGTCCACACAAACTTAGCCTTCTTTTAAGTCAATTTTGTCATAAGGAAAGCAATAGAAGAGAACCCATTCACAAACCTCCGATAGTAGCCAACTAAGCCAAACTCCTAATATAAGACGAGGTCAATGGTCTAGGCTAATTTCTAATCACATCAATCTTTTTAGGATCTACCTCTATACCATCCCTCGACACCACATGCCCTAGGAAAGCAACCTTCTGCAACCAAAATTCACACTTTTCGTATTTAGCATACGATCTCTCCTCCCTCAATCTTTGCAACATATCCCTCAAATGAGCCCTATGCTCCTCCTCACCACGGGAATAGATCAAAATATCATCAATGAAGACCACAACAACGGAATCAAGGTACGGTTTTAAGACCCTATTCGTAAGGTTCATGAAGATAGTCGATGCACTAATCAACCCAAAAGACATCACCACCAATTCATAATGCTCATACCAGTCCGAAAGGTCATCTTGGGAATGTCACATGCCCCCACCTTCACTTGATGATACCCGAACCAAAGATCAATCTTAGAGAAGTGGCTAGCCCCTTGCAATTGGTCAAATAAATCATCCATTCTTGGAAGAGGATATCTATTCTTGATGGTGACCCTATTGAGTTGCCAATAGTCAATACACATTCTATGTGATCCATCCTTATTTTCCACAAACAACACTGGTGTACCCCAAGGGGATTGGCTAGGTATAATGAAACCCTCATCCAACAAGTCCTTAATTGCTCCTTCAACTCTGTTAACTCCACCGGGGCCATACGATAAGGGATAATAGAAATGGGTTGAGTATTGGGAAGAAGATCTATCTCAAAATCAATATCCCTTTTGGGAGAAATAGCGAGAAGGACATTTGGGAAGACATCAAGAATCTCATTTACAAGCAGAACCGACTCTATGGGAAGAACTTTAGACTCCACATCCCTAACCCTGACAAGATGGTAAAGACACCCCTTAAGAGATGAGTCTACCCTTGACCACCTCATCTTGACTTTCCCACTCAAGGACGAGTTCATTTGGAAATTGAAATTTGACCTTACGGCTTATATAATCAATAAAAACATAGTAGGCGTGCAACCAATCCATCCAAAGACTGACATTAAAATCAACCATGTCTAACTCAACAAGATCACAAGGCAGCATTTTATTCAAGATGCAAATAGGACAACTTCTATAGACTTTTCTAGCAACAATAGATGTACCAATAGGAGTAGACACTTCATATGACTCATGCAACAACTCTGGGTTAACAAGGAACTTTTTGGAAACAAAGGGGGTAACAAAATAAAGAGTGCCACCCGGATCAATCAATGCATACACATCAAAGTCAAATATATTCAACATACCGGTAACAGCGTCAGGGACTTCATCAATCCCTTGCCTCCCATGCAAAGTATAAAACCAATTATGCCTTAGGGAACCACCTTTTCGGCCACCTCTCCTAAAAGGAATCGCATTAGCACCTTGTGGATGAAACTCCTTACCCTTGTTGCAATTTCGAGGACAATCTATGGCCTTATGCCCCATTTCGCTACAACCATAACAAGTACCGATATTCCTCAAGCATGGGCCACCATGACCCTTACCAAACTTCAAACACACATCACTAGAAGCCACACTGCTAATACTTTGGGCCCTCAAAACATCATTCACAACCCTCTTTTGAAATGCATGAGAAGGCCCTTGGCCTTTATGGAATCGGACACTCTTTTGGAACTTACCCTCAAAACGGGCCCTCTTGGCCTCATGACCCCTTCTCTTCCTCAATTTCTTTTCTTCCATTTGTTCAACATAGGTCATCAAATGGACAAGTCCATATCCCCAATCAACATAGCGAACCAACATTCTTCACTCACTAGGTCGAACACCCCCATCACAAACTTGTTCATTCTCGACCTTGGGTCGGCAACCAAGTAAGGAGCAAATTTTGAAAGTTGGTTGAACTTGAGGGAATATTCCCTCACACTCATTGACCCTTGTCTCAAATTCATAAATTCCTCTAATTTAGCTTCCCTAAGTTCAAGAAGGAAGAACTGATTAAAGAAAGCTACTTTGAACTCTTCACAAAGCACCACATGGTTGACTCCCTTCTCTTCTTTCCATTGGTTGTAACATATTTGTGTTACCCCATTTAAGTTGGTAGGCTGCCAACTCCGCCTTTTCTTTAGATCTCACACCCATGATAACCAATATCTTGTAGACCTCATCAATGAACTCTTGAGGGTTCTCATCTACCTTTAACCCATAGAATTCTGCGGGACTCATCCTCATGAATCTATCACCCTAGAGGACGGTGTAGGAGCATAAAGGGCTTGGTCCCCTTGAGTGCCTTGATTAGCCACCACTTGTGCAAGCAAGGTGAGAGCATCCCGAAGCTCTCCATTGGTCGGTTGCTCTTAGGGTGTGCGGGCTCGTCTGTCTCTCGTGTTAGGCATAATCAAGAATAGCAAAGAACAAGTATTAGGGGAGGAAAGCTTATTTCAACTCTATAGCACGACTTAGAACATGAAGAAGGGAAACAATTCCTAAAATGTCTCATAGCCTCCTACTCATAGTTATGGTGCACAACAAAACCATGAATAGGACTCTAATCAATGTGGTATGTTGGACTACAAGGATCTAACAACCTAGTGCTCTGATAATAAGTTTATCACGATCCATGCCTAGGACCTAGACGTGACCGGCAAATGGGAATCCAAAGGAATCCCAAACAAGCCTCATAGTATATCATTAAACATTCTTGGTCGCGGAAGTAATAAAAAGACAATAAGGGAAAAGCATAATCAAGGGGAATTGGAACTAAGGATAAACTTCCATATCATAAACATCAAGAACAAGAGAGTCAAGGCTCGTAGCGTAGATACATAACATGTCCATAAATACCTCTACTATATAAGATAGGAGCGGGGGCCAAGACAAAGCAACCGAGCTCACCCTCATTTCAATAGATAAGTCAAGAGAGAAAGTTCTAATACAAAGCAAGAGATCATAAGTAACATCTCTAGAGTGGAGGACTCACTAACAAGCTTGAGCGAAGTTGTACTAGCCATGTGGAGGGGGATACTCAAGTGGGACACCGGTTCCTACATGGTGACATCAATAGGCATAGAGTATGCATTAGTACATGTGAATGTACTAAGTATATAGGATGCAATGCAAAAATAAATAGACATCATAATTGAAATGCTTAATTAGACAATAGATAAGCATATGGCAATATGACATGAATGGAAGATGCTACAGTTACATCATACTTTCATAGAACATAATATATGTGTAGGGAGTGATCATTCTTAATGCAACCAAGGCCTACCACCTCCTTGGAAAGGCGCATGAGGTACAAACCCCTTTATGAGGTTGATGAGTACAAACCCCCCAATGGATTGATGGGTATAAACCCCCAACATGGTTTATAGAGTACAAAGCCCCCAATGGGTTGCTGGAGTACAAACCCCCCAAAAAGGTTCATGGGTACCAATCCCCAACAAGGTTACCCGATCCTACCAATCCTTGAGCTAGCGATCAAGGTACCAACCTTTTAATAGGTTACTCGAGCCTACAATGCCCCCGAGCTAGGCTTGGTCATCCCCAACCCTATAGAAATAGTATCATATAGATATGTATATTTCTTCCATTATCATATAGTCATTTTAGCCATACATTCCTCTCATCATCACACAATCATCATATTCATACATTACTTTCATCATCATATAGTCATCATATACATACATCAATTTCATCATCATGCCATCATTATTTCATCATTATTTCATCATTATTTAATCATCATTTCATTATCATATAGTCGTTCAATTCATAAGACATGCATTGGATTTTTAATTTCTTAAGAAACTGTAACCGAACATTTTATCAAACACTTAGAGGGCGTGAAGTGCTAGTGTTAAACCATGCAATTCAAGAGTGAAATCATGCAAGAAAATTTCATGTAAAACCTTCAATAGATGCTTAGTAACACCCACACATCAAAAACCTTCATCAAATATTACAATAGATCTTAGATTCATAGCTCAAAACATAGTAAAACAATCATAACTTCATAAGCCCAATATAGTGTGCAGTGATTTTCATAATAAATAAGACCCATGAGTATATATTCTTTAAATCATGCAAATTAGGGTAAAAGGAGGTTTGGGCATCATAGTTGAAAGGAATCCATGAAAGAAACACATATACCTTAGCTTTGGAGATGAATTTGATGAAGATTGAACATGGAGACTTGAAGCTTGGTTGAATTCCTTAAGATCCGAAGAGGAATTTGAGTCTTAAGTTTGGGAGTAAAATATTTGGCTAAGTGTTTAAATGAATATTAGAGAATGTTTTGAATGATATGAGGGTGAAAAATGGCTAAGTATAGATATTTCACGTTTGTGAACACTTCGGCCCAAGATTTAAAAGTGTTGGACTGAGTCAAAACTAGACAAAAAATAACATATGTGCGCGCCCTTGGCGCGTCGCGCCAGGGGCGCAAAAAGCTATCTGGAAATCGCATTTGGGGAAATTTTCAATTTTGATACAGTTACTCTAAAATCAGGGTTAGACCCATTTTCCCCCTAAATTTTACCCCATGAATAAGAACATGAAGTTAAATTTTTGATATCACACACGAACTTTTAGATATGTGAAAATTATGATTTTGGATACATTTTCGAGCACTTTTTGGGGTCATTTCACATGTTCCACTCTTGAAATCATCATTTTACACTAGCACTACACACCCACCAAGTATTTGATAAAATGTCTAGTTGATGTATTTTGAGGAATTGAAGGTATAATGCATGTCTTATGAGTTGAATGACTTTATGATGATGAAAGGAATGTATGTATATGATATTATCTCTATAGTGTTGGGAATTGACCAAGAATCAATCGGGGTGTTGTAGGCTCAAGTAACCTTGTTAAGGGGTTTGTACCTTTATCATCATACTCGAGAGGTAGTAGGCCCGTGCAACTATGTCGAGGTGTTTGTACCTTGATAATCATGTTGGGGGATTTGTACCTCATCAACCATTTTGGGGGGTTTGTACCTCATCAACCAATTGAGGAGTTTGTACCTCATTCACCTTTCCAAGGGGGTGGTAGGCCTTCGAAAAACACTAATAATTGTCACTCCTTACACATGTATTATGTTCTATATAAGTATAATTTTACCTCAAGCATTCTTCATACATGCCATATTGCTATATGCTTATTCATTGTCTATGTTATACATTTCGATTATGTTACTTATTCCTTGTTGCATTTCATCCTACATACTTAGTACATTCAAATGTACTAATGCATACTCTATGTCTAAATGATGTAACCATGTAGGAACCGAAGCCCCACTTTAGCATCCTCCTCCATGTGGCTAGTAAGAGTTATCCCAAGCTTGTTACTGGGGACGATGTTTATGATCTCATGCTATGTTAATAGAATATCTTTCTTTTATGCATATATTGACTATAAGGGTAAGCCCAATTGTTTGTCTTGGCCTCCGCTAAGTTCTATGGTTAGAGATGTTGTTGGACATGTTATGTATCTATGCTATGAGCCTTGACTCTCTTGTTCTTGATATTTATGTTACGATGCTTCCCTTTAGTTCCTTTTCGCTTATTTCTAATCTATTATGTCATTTACTTGCTTCCACGACCAATGATGTGCAATGATATGTTAAGAGGCTTCCTTGGGGTCCCTTCGGGTTTCCTATACGTTGTGTCACACCTAGGACCTAGGCTTGGGTCATGATAAAGTTGGTATAAAACACTAGGTTGTTAATGGTCCTCGACATCTAACAGACCACATCGATTAGAGTCTTGTTCATGATTGTGTTGTGCACCACAACTATGAGCAAGAGGCAATGAGGCATTTAAGAAACATTTCCCTTCTTCTTATTCTGTGTCATGCTATAGAAGTTAAGGTGAGTTCCCCCCCCCCCTAACAATTGTTCTTTGCTATGCTAGACCATGCCTAACACAAGAGAAAGAAGTTTCGCACATCCAAGGAACAATCGGCTCATTGTGAGCTCCAGGATGCTCTCACTTTGCTTGCACAAGTTGTGGCTAATCAAGCTAACAAAGGGGCCCAAACCATAGTGGCCCATGCTTGAGAAACTCTAGGCAATATTTTATGCAAGATGTAAATGAGACAATTTCTATAACCTTTTTAGCACCTTTTTCCTATAGAATTCTTGGGGATTCATCCTCATGAAATATCTCACCTGAGATGTCAGTGTAGGAGCATGAGGTGCTTGCGCCATAACTATGAATGGGAGGCTATGAGGCGTTTTAGAAAATTTTTCACTTCTTCATGCTCTATATCGTGCTTTAGATGTAACTATAAGAGTTTTCCCCTAACGAATGCTTTTGTTTCCTTCTAGATCATGCCGATTCCAAGGGGAAGATTATAGAGAGCCTGTAGTCCCGAGGAGCAATCGGCCCCTCCCACTCCTCAAGCTTCTCAAGATGGAAGGGTAGTCCAAGAAGAGTTCTGAGATGCTATCACAATCTTGGCCCATATTATGACCAACCAATTGAACCAAGGGGCCCAAGCCCCTCATGTTTCCACTCTGGCCTCAAGGGTAAGGGATTTCACAAGGATGAACCCACTGGAGTACCTTGAATCTAAGCCGGAAGAGGATCCCCAAGAGTTCATCAATGAGGTGTATAAGGTGCTATATACCTTGTAACCCATTTTACCACAACCATAGCAAGCACTAGAATTTCTCAAGCATGGGCCACTATGTTTTCTACCACATTTTTGGCACTTAGGATTAGACACTCCATCATTACCACCTTGGAATCTTGGGTTATCATTAGCAAATCTCTTTTTAGGAGCATTAGAAGACCCTTGGATTTGGAACTTGTGGCCTTGAGGAAACCGGCCAGCCTTGGAACTTTGGAAACCACCCTCAAATCAAGCTCTCTTGGACTCACCACTTCTTCTCTTTCTAAGTTTTTTCCCCTCTAGTTGCTCAGCATATGTCATGAGCCGAGACAAATCCATAGCACTAACTAGCATGGCGGTATGACACTCTTCATCAACCAAGCCAGACATTCCCGACACAAATTTATTCATTCTAGCTCTAGGGTTGGCCACCAGATGTGGAGCATACTTGGAAAGCTTGTTAAACTTGATGGCATACTCGCTCACACTCATGGAACCTTGCTAAGGTTCATAAACTCCATCATATTATCCTCCCTTAGCTCGATAGGAAAGAATTGGTTAAGGAATGCCGCTTTGAACTCCTCCCAATGAATAGCATCATCATTTCTCCTCTCTAATTCCCATTAGGTGAAGCTAATTTAGGCCATACCTTTGATTTGGTTGGCCACTAACTCCATTTTCTCCTCCGAATTGACCCCCATGATATATAGGACCTTATACACCTCATTGATGAACTCTTGGGGATCCTCTTCCGGCTTAGATTCAAGGAACTCCAGTGGGTTCATCCTTGTGAAATCCCTTACCCTTGAGGCCAGAGTGTAAACATGAGGGGCTTGGGCCCCTTGGTTCAACTGGTTAGTCATAATATGGGCCAAGATTGTGATAGCATCTCAAAACTCTTCTTGGGCTACCCTTCCATCTTGAGAAGCTTGAGGAGCAGGAAGGGCCGATTGCTCCTCAGGACTACGGGCTCTCTATAATCTTCCCCTTGGAATCGGCATGATCTAGAAGGAAACAAAAGCATTCGTTAGGGGAAAATCCTTATAGTTACATCTAAAGAATGATATAGACCATGAAGAAGTGAAACATTTCCTAAAATGCCTCATAGCCTCCCATTCATAGTTATGGCGCTCTTCAAAACCATGAATAAGACTTTAATCGACGCGGTGTGTTGGATTTTCGAGGACTATTAACAATCTAGTGCTCTAATACCAAGTTTGTCATGACCCAAGCCTAGGGACTAGCGTGACACGGCAAATGGGGAACTCAAAGGGACCCCAAACAAGCCTCTTAGCATATCAATCACAAATACTTTGTCGCGGAAGCAAAATAAGTATTTCAAGATGAAATAAAAAAGGAAGCGATACTAAGTTAAGTCTTTGATAATCACAAAGTCAATAAAGAGTCGAGCTCATAGCCTAAATACATCATAGTATCCAACAACACCTCTAACTTGGAATCGAAGGGGCCGAAGACACTTTCTGGGTTCACCCTCATAATAACAAGTGCTCAACATAAAGAAGTCTCAACATAGCAAGAGTGACTTTGATATTTTCCTCGGACTTGAGGACTCACCAATGCCTTTCTCTGAAATACCGAGCTAGCCACATGGAGGAGGATAATCAAAAGGAGCTCTGATACCTAAAACATAATATCATGTAGGCATAGAGTATATGTTAATACATTTGAATGTACTAAGTATGCGGGGTGTAATGAAATAAAGAGATAAGCCAACATAGTCAAAAAGCATAGGCATAAGCAATGGATATATATATATATAACCTCAACATGGCATGCATGATTAATGCTCATAACAAACAAGCTTGTAAATCATTCAACTTACATGATATACCATACATATGTGGGAAAAGATCTTAACCGACATGAATAAGACCAAGCAAGCTACTTGGAATCCCGATGATTACCCCTCATCAATAAAGAGGTGGTCTACTTACCAAGGTAAATCATACTTCACTTTACGGGAACATGACCTATTTCGTATGGAACATGACCCATTTCGAAAAGAATTTCATGATAAAGTGCACTAGATGGATCCACTAGAATAGCAAGGGTAATAATCATAGTCCTATTTTAGCACATAGTTTGAGGAAAGAAGTATGGACCCTTGAAGATAGTTCACACCGACATCTCATCCATCGGTGCTACGTCTAATCCCACAGAATACTAGAAATAATCATACTTTAGTCATAACATGAATAGTTTGTAAGAACATGACTTGCGTAGATCATAAGCATGTTTGACCGCTAATATTGAGCCTAACTTGAATATAAGAATAGATTATAATCATACATGAACCCTTGCTTTAACATGAATGGCTCACTAGAGGTTAAACTCTTGAAATAGGGCTTAACTTAATACTTGTAACATCATAGATACTTTTCATGAATTCAACACATGCTTGAAAGCCCTTAATCATTATATAGTCACTTGACTTGTAAATCATGTAATAGATCATTAATAACTTGAGAATTTTTATCATGTCATTGTATAAAACATATGGTTCATGATACTTATTTAATATCATGCAATTCAAGCGTGAAACAAGATGAGTAAACTCAATGTAATTCAACCCACTAACATGTCGTAACATCCTCATGTAGGGTATTTTGAAATCAATCATAAAATCTCATTATAGTTCATAGTTTCATAGCTCAAAACTTACATAGTCTCAATAGACAAATAAATTCATGGAATAAGCTTGAAATAGATAATCATGCATAATCAATCAATATTTGGTAAAATCCCAACATGATTTATGCTCATAATTCATAATAAGAGATACCATAGGTAAAACAACTTGAATACATGCAATTTTCATGAAAAGAGAAGGTTGGATTCCATAGGTGAAAAGACCCATGGATGAAACCCATATACCATAAAACTTGAATTCTTTGAGGTGAACTTGAAGTAGACTTAGAGCTTGGAATAAGTCCTTGAGTCCCAAAATTGAGTTGAAATCCTTATATTTGAATAGAGAATTGATAAAGTCTTAGTGAGGTTTGAGAGAGGGCCTTATGAGGTATAGAGTTGAAAAAATGACTCAGTATGGGATTTCACGTTTAAGTAAGGATGGGGATATGACCCCAATGCCCTTGGCCGAAACCAAGGAAAATAATACATTTGTCTGTGCCTTTGACGCGATGTGGACTAGACGCAGAGCAATATTTACACTAGTTTGCACCCTTGGCACGTCACGGCCAGGGCGCGGACAGACACTAGATTACGAAAATAAGCAAAATTATTTTTCGCTATGGATCTTCTGGAAATTCGAGTTATACCCATTCCCCACTCAATTTTTCCCCCTGATCGAGAATATGAGGTTGAATTTTCAAAATCACGCACGAATTTTGAGATATATGGAAATTATGATTGTGGGGCATTCTGAAGCACATGTGGGGCATTTCACCATGCTTCAATTGAATTTAATAAAAAAATAATATTGAAAACCCATTTCTATTGAAAACCCATTTCTAAAGTAAGTTAAAATTCATGAAAATTGCTTGAAAAGAGTTTGGGTCTTCTTGGTTGAAAGGGACCAAGAATCAAAACTCACATACCTTGCTTAGGAAGATGAATTTGTGAAGAATTTATCTTGAAGTTGAAACCCCAATTGAATCCTATCTTGTATCTTGAAGATGAGACTTGGAGAGACTTTTGAGAGTTTGATTCTAGAAACTAAGGTTTAGTCTTGAATGAGGGGTTAGAGTTAGTGTAGGACAGATTTAGGAATGTAAAGGGGGGTTTAAAAGTCTTAAAAAGCCTTGGGGATGGATCAAAATATCAAAAGTACCTCAATAAAATGGCCTTTAAATTTATCGGGAACTTGACATGGTTGGCTTCACAGGGTGTGAAGCTCTTCACGGTCCATGAAGGCGCATTGTCCATCCCTGATAGGTTCTATGAAAAAGGGCATAACTTCTTGCTTCAAACTCAGAATGAGGTGAAACTAGATGCGTTGGAAAGTCAATTCAAAGAGCTTCAGTTTGATAGGTTGTAGGTCACTCAGTTCTTTTTGTACTAAGATATATGGCCGTTTAAAATTGACCCTTCCACAGGCTCTTGTGAAGAACTTGGCCAATGGAATTCCTTTGAACTTGGCTTGATGTAGGAGACCCATGATGGCTTAAACAACATAAATAAGCTTGAATTGTGGGTTTGAAAATGCACTTACCTTGAACTTGAAGATTCCATACTTAGAAAAATTCAACGCCACTACCCATACGGATGGCTTCACGGGTCGTACCAAGCCAAGCGGCCCATGTACTCCTCCGACCCACTTCACTTAGAAAATTCTTCATGACATGGTTCCGAGACGGTGATTCTATACTTGAAAAAATTTCACTCCGAAAGCCCTATGGGTGTCCACACGAGCTGTGAACTTGGCCACTGTTGACACCCAATTTTGTCCGGCCTCTTCATAAATTAGTGTCAAAATTAGTCATCGAGTTTTGTTTTATTTTAAACGATTTTGAACTACAATTTTCAAAAAAAAAAAAAAAAAAATTAATTTTTAAATTCCGGGCGCGTGAGTGCACGCGCCCCTAAATCCCCTTTAACCCCAAATCCCTTCTTCCTCATTGCAAAGGAAAACCAGAAACGAAGAAAACCAGGGAGACCCCAGAAACCCTCGCCGTCGTCTTCCTCGTCGCCACCATCCCTTTCCCGTCGCCGTCCACCCCTTTCACCCCCTCGACGTTTCTCATCCTCCCACACACCCCTCCTCATCTCCCTCTTGACCCGACCAACCCCGACAACCCCGAGTGCGCACCACTCTCTGACCACCTCTGACAGAGGCACCATTTCGACCCATACTCTCCCTCAGACCGCACTACCTCACCCCCCTTTCACGCGTGCTCAAAAGAATTGCAAACCCATACTCCTTGGTCGGGTCGACCGTTACCCCCAGTCCGTATACATACTCCCAGAGAGGATTCGAAAGGAGCGAGCGGATTTCGTGGGAAATTAGGAAAAGCTTTAGCATACTCCACCACTACTATTTTGAAACGAAAAAACAGAACATCGAAAAAGGTTCAAAACCAGACTATCTGGTCTTCTAGTCGAAAGATTTGAAGCAATTTCTTGGTGGTGTCGAAGCTCACCGTTAAGCTCGTCGTCCCAGTTCGCTGCCCCGAAAAAGGTAACATCTCATCTCCAGTCGGGTTTAATGTGTTGTGATTAATATGTGATTGTTGGAGCAACGTAGGAATTTGCATTAGTTAAGATTCGACGAAGAATGTTCTGTAGATGTTTCCTGAGTTGTTGTTAGCTATGTTTGAAGTGTTTTGTTGTTGATGATCGAATTCAGAGAATGGTACTGGTCGAGTTGTTTCGATGTTATTTCGTTCATCATTGCTTAGCTGTCGTAGGTTGAGACCGGTGATAAGCTGAGTTTGTTTAAGACCTGTTTCGATTCTGTTAATCTATGTTGATGACAAATATGGTAAATTGCTATCAATGAACCAACTTGACATATGTTTTAGCCTTATACGTCACTTGTTCCAGTCTAAAGTATATCTATATATATTCATTTGTGTGCTGTTGTGATATGCTAATTTTCTTGGCATTTCTAAAAATCAAACAAACGGGTTTGTAAGACCTTAAATACGAG
>JAOTQR010000079.1:6843858-6865307 GCA_025774065.1 Solanum ossicruentum
GGGTAAAGGGGGGTTGGATGTACGCAGCCTGACCCCTATGTTTAAAACATAGATCGACTGTTTCTGGATGACCCATGGTGAGCGTCGAAAGTTGCATTGACTAACTGTTGCTTCACAATTGAAAGAAGCGCAGACCGTTTAAAGAGCCATTTTGCTTTATCTTGATCTTTACTTGGAATTAAAATAACGGTAACAATATTTGTTTTAGAGATACTCCCTCCATTTCAAAACAAGTTAATTATTGAAACCGTGCAGACCCATTGAGAAAAAGAAGTTTAGGAGATAAATTAAACACCACTTTCCACGTTTTTTTAGTTATTCTCAAATTATTTTTGAAAATATAAGTAATTCATAGTAAAATCATAAATATGAACAATTACTCTCTTGAAACTGTCACCTAGAAAATGTAAAATGAGGGGCAAAAAATGAAAAAAGTTTCCAACAACTCTCTTAAATTTTCAACGATGAAAAAAGTCCCAACAATTCACTTATTCTAAAACGGAAGGAGTACGATTCTATTTAATTTTATTTTTTTAGGTAGAGATTGATTGTAGTGGTTTCAAGATTTCTAATTTGACCAAAACTTCCTGTCTTATAAATAAGATCTTTATGTACTTCATGCGTTGCTTCTTTTAACCAAAACTGTCTCTTTCCTCTTCTCTTCCTTTCTAGTCTCTAGTCCCTTGGCTATTCCCTCCATATTCATCTTTCTCTCACAGCTTCTAGTGTTACATTACTAGGTAGACCTAAAATTAATTGAGGGAAGTTGTCTTATAAGACCTGTAATCTGTTGAAATTAGTTCAGACTTGGCTAAAACATGACAAAATGTATCACATTAGGATATACCAAATAATTGAGATTAAAGCTCAGATGTCGTTACACACACATTACGTGCCACTCTTTCTGGGAGGCATTCTACTCTAGTTAAAGACTTGTATACCAGTGTATGCAAAAGTACAAACAACAACAACATACCCAGTGGAATCCCACGAGTGGGGTCTGGGGAGGGTAAAATGTACGCAAACCTTACTGCTACCTCATAGTGATAGAGAGGCTATTTCCGGAGTGTTTGCAGAAGTTTGAGATGTAGAAATCCTTTAACTTAAGAGAACCCTAATTCACTTAAAAAGAAAAACTATTGATAGTATTGGAGTGAAAATTGACCCAAAAGAGCAGAAAGGATTTTATTTTATATTTTTGGATAAAGAGAGCACAACAGATATAGCGACTTGTATAGTTGGACCACCTGTTTGAGGTTGAGACAAAGTCAATTGACTGTCATGTTTGCTATAATGTTCTTAAGCTATTATACCAGGAACTCACTGAGGTTCTCTTTGGAGGGTAATGCTTTTGAAAGAGTGGGTGAAGAACAAAAGCACTTCCTCACTGTCCAAATCAAATAAGCAACAAATCGAAGCTATGTATGAAGAGTTATTCAACTGAAGTATATCCAGCTTAGCCTACCCACAGAATACTTTTCTAGGCTGAATCACTAATGCTGCACTCAAAATAAATTCAAAAGGTTTGAAAAAGTACAAGCAAATTACCTCTTGAGATCTTCTACATTGTTCCTCGGCATCTCTTAGGCCAAGTCTAAGTTGATCAATCTCCAGTAATTTCTCTTCTCTGTAAAACAATGAAAAAGGCAATACCTGTATATCATCAGGCAGATCAATTGAAAGGTTCAAAGAAAAAATACTCAAGGCACCTCGAATACACCCAACTTAAGAGGATAGTAGCAACTGTAGAATCAAAGTTTATCATTTGATAACCTAGGCACCTCAAGAAAATTTCGAGAAATTGACGAACAAACTTTTATAAACTCTAGTGTCCTAGCACACAAGGGTGTGGAGTGGCATTCAGTGAAGTGGACAAAACCCCAAGGAGACAAGATTCAAATTCCAACAGAAACAATAATTTTTTTGCATCACTGCTGGTGGGAGGAGCAGGTCCTTTGTGCAATAGTCTTGGTGCCCCAGCTAGCCCAAACATCACCATTATAGAAATACACTGACACACCCCATTGTCCCAGTTTACTAGTCACTTTTTGCTTATCAAGTATCAATTGACTAGAGCTAAATATATTGCTCATTTTGAAATTAATTAGATTTTTAGAAAGCTTAAGTGTAGTACATGTTGTGATCTTTTCTGCATCAGAACACATTTTGAAAAAGACAACAGCATACATTTGAAAAGATTAGTCACTAGTTACTTCACTTAACTACTGACAACCAATTTGAACAAACGGATTAGAAACATATCAGAGTGATAAGGGAGAGAAGGATAGTCAAACCTGAATCTTTTGTCCAACAACACATTATTTTCTGAGATGACCAAACTCTCCTCAAGGACTTTGCACCGTATTCTACAACTCTCAAGTTCATTTGTCACCTATAGTAAGTCAGGATGATAAATCAAGATTCAATAAGTAAATCATGGACAAATGACATGTACACACATGTGCATCATATTTTGCTAAGTTCATCACCCCAATTGGTGTCTTTGATTTTCTTTAATTTAGCTATGTGCTTTTCTAGGTAGAAAACTCTATGGTACCCAGACCTCATAAACAATTCTCTTAATCTGTTTAAAAAGGGAAGTGAACGAGCTTTGAATTTACTAGGCATCTCGGAAATACAATTTCCACAATATCATGTTCCCTCTAGACCAGCAGAGAGATCAGTATGCAAGTACTGCATCCTTGAAGAGATCCTCAATATAAAAAGGACCAATTGCAGCGCTTCTAGAATATGCTTAAATTGTTCAACTACATCATGTGTAAATCTGAAGGTAACCTCTGTCATTTTCTGTGATACATTGGCAATTTCAGCACTATAAGATTTTGCTTTTTCATTGATTGCTTCAACTGTAGCTTTCTCCCTTGCAAACCATATGGCCTTTTCCTCCTCCATTTCCAAAAGGGCATCAGCGAGTTGCTGCAAAGAAAAGAAGGAACTCATAAATGACACTATGGAAATAGTTGAATGGAGCCTCAGGATACATGTTTCCAAAGCAACTTCAGTTATCACCATAGCCAAATCTTCCTTTTCTTCTACCAAAGAGTTGACAGAAGTTTCCAATCTCTGACATCGTAATTCAGATTCTTCCATACATAATCTCTGCAATGCCAGAGAAACAAATAATGACCAGAAAATAGAAATAAGTTAAAGTTTTATTTTTCAGAAGACACAATAGCAGAAAACTTTAATTTATGATGGTCAAAAGTTCATGCTCAACAGACAAATATGATAATCAAAACATATGAAAAAGAGGGAAATTCCAGTAGAACAATTAAACAATCATAAACTTACAAGGCATGACACCTCTTCCTTCAGCATACTTAGTTCTGTTTTTGACATATTCAACTCGTCTGATAAAGCTTGCAACTCACATGCCAAATTTTCTGCTCTAGAATTGGCTTCTTCGCTTTCTGCATGAGAAATTGTTAATTCCTCTTCCAAAGAAGCAATAGTTGTCTCCATCTCAAATGCCAGCACTTCCAACTTCCGGTACTCCTCCTTCACACCAGAAAGAGAAAAGTAGCTTAAGACTAAGCAACAAAGATAACTAACCCTCCCTCTTGAGTGGAATGCATTCAATCAATTACTTATCTACTTGTTATATCATGAGGATATGAGATGCTATTTATAAGATTGATGGACAAAGTACATATAACAACAGAATGTCATATGGGCATTAAATGCGCAGCATGCCGTTTAAAATAGTGCTACCATATAAATGTTACAGTGATTCCTAGACCTAACTTAGGTGAGCAATATCTTAAGAATGAAAAGATTAGACTTCATGATGCATGCCAATCAGGTTTTCCTTTTCTTTAAGGGTGCCACAAATATAGCCTGTTTATACCAAGTCAGTGATGCTTAATTTGGCAATAAATTTAAACGCTTGCAAATGCTTGGCATTATCGTGAGATAGTCATCATAAGATGATTGGGAGAAGGATATGGTAAAGTACTTTTATCATATGATGATCTGCTACTTGTCATTTCGTTCCAAGTTAGAAAACAATTACTTGGGGACAATAAGAGGATTTAAATTGAGATTAACAGAACCCAAAAGCCTAAACATGAAATTGAAGTGAAAGCACAAATGTCGCACTCCAAGCCCCGACTTGGACAGCCTTTTGTTAATTTTTGGGCTTGTCCTATTTTACTTGTCAAGAGTTCTTTTAATGGAGGGGGAATATTCTAAAATCAATGGTTTATTGAACAAAATTACAGTACAAAGACACCAACTTTTGGTCTGCCTTCTAGTTTTTCCATTACAGAGTTACTGATTTTCCTGCAAGGATTGAGTAAGGGCTACAAAAGCGGTATATAAGGTCTAGTGTCACGAACTTAGACTTGGTCATGACACCAGGGCCACCGCACCATTGCCTCAAGGTTTTGGACAAAACGCTCAGATTCTTCACAGAATCAACCTTCGGTAAGCCTATCTCACACCCATAAAGTTCTGAACCATCAAAATTGGGTTATGTGTGCAGGAGTGTGTTAAGTTATTAAGTGTCCCACATTGGTTATGTATACATTTACGTAACATAGAAATACACTTCTTGAACTTATTTACACTAGTTTGAGCACATATACCTACCTGCACAACATGTTCGACACAAACAGAGGTATTCTTGGCTCTTTTGGAGTCAAGCACGTTAGAGCTCCTATCAACAACTGAATCACGCCTTCTTCCAATGTTTGAGTCCCGTTTATTAATGTCACGCTCAAGAATAGCCCTCTGGCCATTTAAGCGTTTAATTTCCCTCTCAGCACAAGCTCTTTCACCCTAACAATGTAATACCGTCAGAAAGATAGAAATGCCTTAGACGGCACAAGAAAATCAACCTTCAAAACATTTTGTATGAAACCTCAAGTTTTGTCTTCTCCTGGATGGCATTCCTAAGTTTGGATTCTGTGTCTCTCAACTTTGCTTTTGTTTTCTCCAAATCTTTTCTAATGGTTTCCTTCTCTCTGACTAAGGAACTAGAAGACAAGCATGACAGATCCTTTTGAAGACTTTGAATTTGAGAAAGGTGTTCAGATTTTTCAGCTTCATACTTTTCAGATGTTTCCTGGAAAAAAACATGATTCTGTCAGCAACAGCAGAAAAATAGAAAAGGATAATATAGGAGAAAGTGAAGCAACTTACTGTTAATGCATTTTCAGAATCTTCAATAACTCTTTTCAGTTCTTCTATCTGATTACGCAGATCAAAAGACTGACTCTCCAGTAGAATCTAATTTTAATTAGCATGCATTAAAAGGTAATTTCAACAAAAGTCAAATACAGAAGTGTGAGACAATACTTGATTGTTGAAGTTCTAATTATAAAGGCGAATGAAAAGTAAAGGCAATCAATTCGCACCTTTTCATCCTGAACTAAATTGATCTTTTGCCTCAAGAAAGATTGTAGTTTCTCATGGTTTCTAATTACGGATTTTATTTGGTTGGAATTGTCAAGTGCTGAAGACTTTAAATCCTGAAAGTAGGAAACCAGATCAGGTTGTAGAAACACATAGAAAATAAACTATAGTACCAGAATTAATATACAGAGGCATAAGAGATAAAACTGTGTATTGCTAAAGAACACGTTGTATGCATGCCATAAATATATGAAAAGAATAGCCAAATCTGAAATGTATTATGCAATGTCCTACAGGAGATACTCACAGGAACTAGTTTTGATGTAGCAGAGAAAGACATGACAAGTTCCTCCACCACTGGAATGAGTGAATCAATTAAGGTTCGTGAATTTTCAAATTCTGATATCAAATCTTGAACCTCCCTCATTAGCTCGGTTTCAGAGTCCATGTTGTCCTCCTGAAAAAAGCGTGTCCATTAATGCCCCCAGTATGCATATGAAAATGGCTGTATTACATGCTTAAAGCAGAGCCCTAAGAATGTCAGCCACAATATAGCATCAAGCACTGTTAGAGTGGAAATGAACTTACAACAAGCACTACTGCAGATTGCATCGAAGCAAGCTGTTCTCGAGCCCCTTGTGCCTCAAGTTTTGCGCTCAAAAGCTCTTGGTAAAGCTAAACCATTAAAACAGAAGTCATTGCTCTGTAGCACTTAAAAAAAATTGTTATGGATATCTTATGTAAAGGTAAAACGTAAAAATGAGATCCCAGTAGACAAAGAATCAGCCTGAAAACATGTTCACAATGATGCGGAATCACACCAGTTTCTTTGGCTTCTTTGACTGGCAGGACCATTTGAGTATTTATCTAGTAGAGACGTGCTATACCCACTTAATTCGAAAGCTATGACAACATAATGTATTTAATGAATCACTTATGCAATTATGCCTTGTACTGTATAGAATATGGTGCAACGGGAACAGGGCATTCCAAACATAAAAAGAAAAAGTAAAGGCCAAAACCTCATTCCCACTCAGAGATGTGTTAGGTTGTGGAGCCTGATGTAATATTAAATGTACTGTTAAATATTTGTCAACCTCACGGGTCAAGCATGAACAAGATGGCAAAAGAAGATTCAAAGCTCGGTTAGTGGTCAAAGGATATTCACAAAGGAAAGGTATTGACTATGCTGAAATATTTTCTCCTGTTGTGAAATTAACTACTATCTGAATTGTTTTGAGTATTGTTGCTGCTGAAAATTTGCATCTTGAGCAAATGGATGTAAAAACAGCGTTTTTACATGGTGACTTGGATAAGGAAATATATATGCAACAATTAGAAGGGTTTGTAGTTCCTGGCAAGGAACACTGGTGTGTAAGCTTAATAGGAGCTTGTATGGGTTGAAGCACCCACCTAGACAGTGGTATATAAAATTTGACTCCATCATGATCAAGAGTGGTTTTCACCAAAGTGAAAAGGATCAGTGTTGTTACTTCAAGGAAAATTCTGATTCTTATATTCTTTTACTCTTGTATGTGGATGATATGCTGATTGTAGGTTCCAGTATGAAGGAGATAATCAATATGAAGGCAGGTTTGTCTTCTGAGTTTGGAATGAAAGATTTAGGGGCTGCAAAGCAGATTCTTGGAATGAGAATTGTTCGGGACAGATCTGCTGGCACTTTAAATTTTTCCCAAGAGCAGTACATTGAGAAGGTGCTATCCAGATTCAGGATGAATAATGTCAAACCCAGGACTACTCCTTTGGCAAGTCATCTAAAATTGTCAAAAGAGCAGCCACCGAAGACAACTGAGGAGCGTGAACACATGGCACTAGCTCTGTATGCCTCTGCAGTTAGGAGCTTAATGTATGCTATGGTCTGCACAAGACCTGATATAGCACACGTAGTAGGAGTTGCCAGCAGATATATGTCAAACCCGGGGAAAGAGCATCGGGAAGCTGTGAAATGGCTTCTAAGATACTTGAAAGGTACATCTAATACTTCACTTTGTTTTAGCAATGGCAAGATTGTCTTGCAGGGATTTGTCGATGCTGATTTGAGTGGTGATGTGGACTCGAGCAAGAGCACATCTGGGTACATCTACACTATAGGTGGTATAGCAATGAGTTGGATGTCAAAGCTTCAAAAGTGTGTTGCTGTTTCATCTACTGAGGCAGAGCATGTAGCAATAGTTGAAGCTGGAAAAGAAATTATATGGCTGGCTAATTATCTAGAAGAGTTGGGAAAAGGGCAGCAGCAGAAAACTCTCTACACAGACAGTTAGAGTGCCATACAGTCGGTGAAAAATCCAGTCTATCATGTGAAGACAAAACACATTAGAAGACGGTACCATTTTACTTGCAAGTCAGTTGAAGATGGTGATATGTGTTAGGAAAAGATAGAGGATGCAAAGAATACTGTAGACATGTTGACTAAATGTGTTGATGCTGGGAACTAAGGTTGTGCAGAACCTTGGTTGGTCTTTTGTAGCTGTTACAGAAGATGATTGTTGTGGTGTAATGAAAATATTAATGATGCAGATTTATTTTTGTTGTTGTTGACTGGATCAGTCTCCAAGTGGGAGAATTGTTAGGTTGTGGAGCCTAATGTAATATTTGTTAAATATTTGTCAACCTCACGGGTCAAGTTCCATGTAAAAATACTCTGTATTTATTTGATATATATATATATATTGCACCCGTAGAGGTTGCCCAGGTAATTGGGTGTTACCACGTTAAAAGACTTGGTCTTCCCGTCCTTCATCTACTTCATCTTCTTCTTCATCTGATTTTTGTACAGATCCAGTGTAGATCCTAACAAGATGTAGCACGTGCAAAGGAAGTTGATATGATAAAATGCGAGATAAGAAAGGGGGGAGAGAGAGACATTTGTGCCAAAATTGCAAAAGGAAAGCAACATACCAATTAAAGCTTCATTTAATAAATTAACCTAATAACTATTGAATAGATAAAAATCAGCATCAGGTATGCCATTCTAATTTTAGTCACTACAAAAGTTTTTGAGGATTCTTCGACCATGGAGGCTTATAGCCTGGTGTACCACTGTGGATTTCCAACAAATTAGGTGCATAATTGAATCTCTCTAATCTCTTCCCCTTCCCCTTCCCCTTCCCGTGTCCCCCCTATGTCACAAAAAAATTTACAAGAATGAAAAAGTGTGACTAAGGCAATAGGGAAGCATCAGAATTAACTAATCAAAACAAATGTGGATCTTCAGCTTTAGCATTAGCATGCTTAGGCATTTGAGCTCTTTAGGTGGCTTCTCCTCTTCATTACTAGTTAGATTTTGGAAGTAGTACTCAATAAAGACATATGGTGTTCATTGACCTTAAGAAGGCTGACAACAAAGTCATGAAGGAAATCTTGTGGCAATGCCCGGAGGCAATAGGTGTATTGGGGGCCTACATTAGGGCGCTAAAGGACATGTACAAAGAAGCTAAAACATAGGTAAGAAATAAGAACAGCGGGAGGAGACTCAGAGCACTTCCCTGTTAAGAGAGGGTTACACCAGGGATCAGCTCCTACTCCATTTCTATTTGCCTTGATGATGGATGTATTGACGTGAGACATTCAAGATGAGGTGCCATGGTATGTTCTTTGCAGATAACATAGTACTGATTGATCAGACGTGTAATGGTGTTAATGTAAAGTTAGAGGTATGGAGACAAACTTGGGAGACTATAGGGTTCTAGTTGAGCAGTATTAAGATAGAGCATGTGGAGTGCAAATTCAATGATGCGATGCATGAGGTAGGTGTGGAAGTGAGGCTTGACACACGAAATATCTCCAAGAGTGATAGAATCAGGTATCTTGGGTCTATAATCCAAAGGAGTGAGAACATCGACGATAATATGACATACGTATTGGTGCATCATGGATGAAGTAGAGGCTTACCTCTGGAGTGTTGTGCGATAAACGGCACCACTAAAACTTAAAGATAAGTTTATAGAGTGGTGGTTAGACTAAATAGTTGTATGGAGTGAATGTTAACCAATCAAAAACTCCCATGCTCAAAAGATGCATGTTGCAAAAATGAGGATGTTGAGTTAGGTGTGTGATCATACTAGGAGCGATAAGATTAGAGTGAGGATATTTGAGAAGGTGGGATAGCCGCCGTGGTACAATGCGAAAGGTTTGGTTATAAAGGTTACGAGGAGAGACAAAGGTAGACCAAAGAAGTATTGGGGAGAGGTGATAAGATAGGATATGAAGCAGGTTTAGATTATTGAGGACATGACCTTAGATAAAGAGTGTGGAGGGCAAGTATTAGGATAGAAGATTAGCAAGTGTAGTGTTGTCTTGCTTAGAGAGGTTGGTGTTTGACATTGTACTAGTTGTATTATTGTGGTTTTTGTTTTTTACGTTTCGCACTATTTATAATTGTTTTCAATATTGTATCCTAGTATGTTGTTTATTGTATTTCAATCATCGCATTATCTTGTTGTTTTTGCGCCCATATGGTAGACTTTGCATTGTTTCCTCATTATTTGCTATATTTTCCTCATTGTCTCCTTCTTTGTACCGGAATTTGCTGCATTTGAGTTTAGGGTCTCTCGGAAACAACTCTCTACCTCCACGAGGTAGTGGTAAGGTCTGTGTACATTATACCATCACCAAACCCTACTTGTGGGATTTCATTAGGTACGTTGTTATTGTACTCGGTAACGATATGCCTACTTCATTTATAAACTGGAAAATTACTAATCAAGCAATACTTACTGCGATATATAGAAGACTAACATACGTTTCATATTTCCTGGTGCATTCATCATGCAAGTGGGAGAAACAGAACTTTATTAGTACTTCTATGCAGATTTTCTCATGACAGCTCTCACTAGCTGCTTGGCTGTGAGAATTCAATGATTGGGATGGATATATACAGCATAACATTTATGCTACTAGTAGAGAATTCTAAAGTGATCAAGCATATATCACCACTTTGTTTGCTCTCTTGATATAAGGAAATAAATCATCATAATTGCAACTTCCGATGCATAAAATCTGAAAGCCTGATTACCTCCTCATGCTTCTCTCTTGCAGATATGGTCTGCTCAGTAGCTATCTCAACAACAGAGTCCAAATTCTGTTGGCTTGAGGATCTCTCCATTTCTAACGCAGTGATCTGAACAAAAGCTCCACATTTCCAAGAAACACTTAAAAGAGGAAAAGTGACCAGGTAATCTTTTTTTATACAGATGAGGAAAATGAGAAAAGAAAGAAATGAGGACACCTTCTCTTGGAGCTGCTTAATCACCAAAATAGCTTCTGCTTCTCTCAAAGTTTTGCTCCCATACAAGGGCATCAAAGAATTGTCCTCTTGCTCAGAACCATCAATCAGATGCATGCCAGCCTCAAAAAGCTTCCTTGTTAGATAGTCAATCTTTATCTCACTCACAGTTATCTAGCAAAAACAAGGATTAAACTAAGAAGTGAATCAGAAATAACAGAAGCAAAGCAAAAGAACATTACATGTGATTCATATTTTAAAAGCAACTCCTCATATTCCTTTTGAAATTCCAGTAAATCGTTGTCTTCCTGCCAGAATTAAAAAATAATAACATGAAATCAATGGCGGGATATGTTTTTTTTCGAAACTGGTAACTAAGTGGAATGGTACTATTTTGAAAGGAAGTTGAAACAGCAAAGTGAAGTGTAAACCAGTGAGGAGCTTTTTTTTCTAGAGGCTCCTTTTCTCCTGCTAGTCACATGCAACAAAGCCTGCGGGTCAGGGAGAGTACAGTCTTCCAATCGATTACTCCCTGAGTTGTCTTCTTGCTTGCCAGAGCATAAATTGCTGTCAGCATCGAATAGTTCTTCAAAAGGAAGCAAAGGTCCGATTTCACGTTCATTCTTTTTGGCTTTGACTGTAGAAACCTTCTCTTTTACTGCAGAGCTCGACTGAAGCAGCAGAGAATAAAATATTTAATTTCTGTTTGCATAGGTAAAGCAGCTTTACCAGGGTTCTAGATTGAAGTTCCAGTTCTCCAATTTGGTGCTCATAATTGTCAATTTAAAAGGGCATATCATTAATGCTTGCAAGGAATCTGGAACCAACGTTTGCAAAGAAAAGGACTTTCTAACCAACGAACCACGTTTTTATTATTAAGCAATTTGTTGAAGAAGATATTTTGATAAAATTAACTAATTAAAAGAGTTCAATATTAGAAAGAGATAATTAGTCATTGTAATTATTTTACATTAATGATAAATATATCAAAGAATTGTCATAAAAAATCAAATAAGGCTGGTAAGCATAATATCATAGACTAAAAGAGTAGTGTCATGAAGCAAAACCTGGAGGGAGGTTATTATATATGTACACATCTAGCCAATTTGGCCAAGCTTTTGGGAGGCCTAAAGTGCTTTATTTTGTTTTTCAAAAAGTGCTTATTTAAAAAAATGTTTGACCAAGCTTTTGGGAGAAAACATGTACTTCTGGGCAGCCCGCTGCAGCTACCCTTTGGGTGCGCACAGAGTAAAACTCCCACTCCTATGCAATAGCTCGCAAACCACATAGGTGAGGTAACCGGCACCAAACTCAACTCAAAAGGTAAACCTCTTGCTTTCGCTGACAAGGGATTTCGAACTTGAGACCTCCAGTATGGCATAGCAGAAGCTATTTTTCAGAAGCGGTCCGAAAAGCACTTTAGAGAAAAATACACTTAGAAGCACTTCTAAAAACTTGGTCAAACAATAATTGTTGCTCAAAAGTGCTTTCAAAATTTATCAGCCAAGCAAAATTGCTTCTCAACAACAGTACTCCATTGAAAAGCTGTTTACAAGATAAGTTGATTTATCTACCGGATGCACTTAAACACAAATTAGCAAATATCAAGTACTCTGAGGCAGTTGATTCATACACCAAATAACATCATTGATGCAGATTCATAGCACTAGTATAATGCAGATTGTGATGCATGTTTGAGAACAAATGGTCAATAATCACATATCCATAAAATCACTAAAGTAATATTCATATTGCTTCACGAACCTACTGCTCCTGTGTGGTCTTCAAAGAAATTGACGCAACAAAAGATTATAGTAACTAACAACAGAAATTAAATCTCACCTCCTTCAAAGCCTCCCTTGAAAGGTTACCTGGGCACCATGTATATCGCCGTTTTTCCTACAATGCAGAAGATAAAACATCAACTTAATCACAAGAGAACTTTTCCCACTCTTTGTTTCTTTCGTTATTAGGGGAAAAGAAACTTAAATCACTAGAGAACAGCAGTAAAAGAAAGCTAAGGGTAGAAGACCAACCAAATGCAAATGATGGAACAAAGTGTTAGATGTATGTGCTATTGCCTTAATATTAATACACAATTTTTCCAAAAATGCAAATTAGAGGCCTGTTTTTAGAAATTGGTAGCAGATTTCAAATTTTTCTTCAAACTCAAAATTCAATATACCTCTGGGTGTTCTTTCAAGCAAGGAAATGAATTCTTAAGAATTCATTGCATGAATGAAATAGGATCTTTCAAGTAAAAGTAAATAAATTTATTAATGATAAAAAAAATCTTCCCATATACAAGACGTAACCAAAATAGAGTGGTTAAGAAGCACCTTCGATCTTTAGTTCGCCAGTCTGGCTAAGGGAGCTTATCCGAACGAGTATCAGTAACAGAAGGTAACGGTTAAAGCTAACCGTTGGTCTAGGATTCAAGGATTATAGAAGGAGAAAGGAAAAAAAAAGAACTATGATCCCAGTTACCTGATAAAAGAGATGGAAAAAGTACTTCGGCACTGAAAAATAAATTAGTTGCCTCAAGTCTTTGCTTAGCAGTAATTAGGTGGAAGGCCCACATATATGTTAAAATTGAATTGGACTGGTCAACTTCACACTGTGAAGTACTACCAACTTGTTGAAATCACTCTTAAATAGTAGTGCTTCTAGGAGGGATTCAAAAGTAAGTAAAGCAATGTAAAGATAGAAAATTGACCAACTCACCTTTTTATAGGTGTCACGACCCTCAACCTTATTTGAGCATAGCACCATAGAACTCAAGTTCTCAATTTTCTTGGCTTGCTCTTGTAGCCTCTTCTCCCTTTCAGCTTGAGCTTTCTTTTCCTCCTCCAATTCTAATGTAATTCGTTCCCGTTCCAATTCACTCTATTAAAATTTCACCCCTTTGAGACTCACAAAATTGCCAATGCTACTATAAAGTAATCATCACAAACCTTCAATAAAGTATTCCGAAGATTCAATATTTCTTCATCAAGATGTTCCGAATGTGACGCCTTCAATGGTTTCAAAAGTATAGGTTGGTCAACATATCAATGCAACCACTTCAAAATAACAAAAGAAGTGACTGCTTGCACAACCTGCAATTTAGCTCGCAACTCCTCAATCTCCTTTTTTTGACGCTTGAGCAATGCAGCATCAGTCAGTATCTGGAATATATAGATAGGTTAAGAGGCAAACGGAAGTGGGCAAGGTAAAAAGAAAGTACAAACCAGAAGAACCTCAAACTAACAGCAGACATGAATAAGAGGCATAAAGAAAGCTGAGTGATCAACTTGCTTTCTGGCGCAAGAATTAAGCATGCACTTCTCCAATTCCATAAGAAAATTGTTTGAAGTAATGAAAAGATATCATTGAGTGAAGAATGCGGTTAGATATCCAACCTCATTCACATGAACACAGTTTGTAACCCGCAATGCCCTGCTAGCAAATTGAAGACTACTTTTAGTCTCGTCAGCATGAATCTGGCATCAAGGAAAAAATGCATTATTAAAATAGAGCAAGGAAGACTGTAAGCATAAACCTAGCATCAAACATAAAGCGCCATAAAAAACCAAAGGCAGAGAGAAAGATGAAAGAAAAATGAACCATAAACACAGAGTCACCCAAGCATAATTTACTAAATGGTTCAGAAGTATAATATGTGATGAAAAGAAAGTACTACATGCGAAAAAGGTGGTCTCATTGCATTTTTACCATGGTTAGGGCTAATTGAAAGGTGCTAGAGCCCTTTCACATTGAAAAACAAGTGTAGACAGTGATCCAGAGACCTTCTCGCGCTACTGTACTGAACAAGTCAGAAGCATTATGCAGAAAAAAGAAGGCCAGTCCATCCACAGTAAATTTATGTGTTCATTACATAATAATTTTGTTGAATAAATTGCTGAAAAACAAAAAATGATATCATAGTAGCACTGTACTAACTTGCAAATCTTCAAAGGAAAAAAATGGAGAACTGCAGTGATGGGATACTAAATTTGTAAGTCTAAAGGGAAAACACTCGAACACAATCATATAATTCTCATATAAATGGACATGATTATGCAGCATGCATGCCTACCATTTACATAAAGACTAGCATGGCAAGATCAGTATAGCAACAGTTTCCATCAGTGGCAGATTGCTTTGTAGTGAATCTTTTCATAATAATAGATATTCAAAAAAAGTTGACATGATAAACAAAATATAGGTTATGAAGTATAAGACTAGATAAAGAATGTTGTGCAGCACACAGGGACTTGTGTATTTGATGATAAGGCATTTTTCAGCTTACCATAAATGTATTAAGCTCTGATAATTTACCTGGGCAAGAGTGATATTGCATATAATGGCAGTGTTTGCATTTCCGCCCAATGCAGGTTGCAAGATACGCGTAAGTTTACTGTCTCGGTATGGAACGTGACCCCTGCAAGATTGCATGACACATTTGTACAAGTAGAAGAACAGTTTACGGAACCAACTTCAACACATAACAAGCTTACCCCTGACTCTCAGCACCTTCACTCAGTTTTTTAATCACAGTTCCTAAAGTCATCAAGCTTTTGTTGATGTGGGAGCCTTCTTTTAGACGAACACCTTCCGCTCCAGTTTTGGCAGCACGTTCTGAACCAGCAAGGTCCACTAGGTTCTGGGAAAATTTTGAGGGTAAAAAGAGTATCTTTGTAGGTTTTTCTACGTTAATGATAGCATTTTAGAAAAGAATGTAAAAACTTCCTACTGCATACCAGAACAGATACACGGACTGCATCACAAGAATTGTCTGTTTTTGTATCTTCGGCCTTCTCCCTACTCTCAATTATCTATCAAGTATAAATACCAATTTTAGGACATGAACCTACTTTGCATATCTTAGTATAGTCATTCAAGAATATCTTACCATCCGGAAAATTGTGTGTGATCTACTGCTGTATAGATTCATATTAGTTTCTCCAATATGTCGATGAGCTGCAAAACAAATTGAGAAGACTGTTACTCTTGCTGAAGTTTTGACACAGGAATATTAATGTGAAAATAGAGTTAGCTAATATAAAGGCAGAATGGTAATGGGATATGGATGCAGCACCTCTCTAAAGATGAAACCAAATCTTTAGGCACAGAAAAATTTGGCAGTTTGTTCTTAAAACCAATACTTACCGAGGAGCCTTTGTTATTAGAGGAATTGGAACCTATAAGACGGTTTCAAAAGATAATAATTACTGAGATGACATATGCAAATTGATGATACTTTTAACTTACATTCTCCGAAATCCATGAGTTCAAGCACTTGATCAGGAGAGGCAACAATTTCCTCCCTTAAGCCAGCAACAAATATTCCCCGCTTCATGTCAGATTATCAAAATAGGATGAAAGCCAAATTATCATGAAAGTTCATGTGCAACTAACAATGACGTGAAACCAAAATTAATTCAATACCTCTATACTTTCATGGATTTGCAATTTCCGGTGCTCAGGGGCCAATAAATCATTTATCTCCTCGTTATAGATTTCCATATACGACATCCGTAGAAGAAACTCTCTATCCACTTCCTACAATTTCAGGAGATGAAATCATACTTGGGTACTTATAAAAAGGCTCAAAAAGGAGAGCCAATGTTATGCACTAAAGAAGTTCTAAGGATTGAGAATATTGCACAAAATAACAGTTCAACATAATTTTTAGAAGAACAGTTGATCAGTCACTAAAAAAACGATGTTTCATCAGTTGCTTACGCTATCAAAAAAACCCAGGAAATTTAATCAGCAAATAGGTGAATGATCATTTCCTACCTTTCTTTCACCAGTTTTTTCCTAAATTTGATTCAATAGTTGGATCTCTTTTGTTAGAGAAGGTTAAACCGTGATAAGACTATTGGAGACAAAAGAAATGAAGAGGATGATACCGGGGAGAGACAGGAATGAGACAAGGAATCTGGTTGACCAAAAAGTCTTAGATAGCAAGTGTATAGATTCATATTTTGAGGATTCCCTAGAGAACTAAGCCAAAGCATAAGAATCAAATGATTTGTGGCACACATTGATGTATGTTGGTTTTTTAAAAGGAGGGGGCAGCAAAAAGTATTGATTGAAATGTCTCTCACTGGATTGAATGACTTTCAATAGCTTTCAATAATTTTATTATACATTGAGAGACTTTAAATAGCCAACATAAAACACAAAATCAACATAATTTGAAATTCAAAACTAACTAAAATATTTCAACAAACTAATCTATCTATTAGAAATTTAAAATTCGATATCCAAAACTTAGGCATCTTATTTAACTAAAATTATTGCAGTAACTTAAAGCAAATTTCAACATGTAGCTGGGAGAATTGCTTTTCCTTGGAGTCTATTAAAGACTAATTCACCAACTTTATACCATTAAGTCCTGAAATACAGAGCAGTTTTATAGAAAATGAAAAAAAATCAGAAAATAGCAATTGCAATAACTGCAAAATGACCTTAAGACTTGACAAATGACTCTGAATCGCTTTTATAGCGAATTATTTTCCAGTAAGAGAACTTATTTCTTTTCAATCAATGTAAAGTTGCAGATACAGTCATCATTTGAAGAATGTCAAAAATATGAAGGCGATGCAAATGCCGTTGACAGTTGAAGGGGTACAAATTGATAAATGGCAATTCAAACCTCTTCAATGAAATTAAAAAGATCTTGAACGGACATAGGGATGACTCCAGGTTCATTTGTTGATCCTCTCATAGTATGTGTTTTTCCACTGCTTGTCTGACCATATGCAAAAACAGTCCCTGCCAAAGAAGATAAGTAGGCTGATCAGTAGCTTAAAAGCCATATTTGCTTCTTTATAAAGTTAGGCAATATTATTAAAGCTAGTACCAAGAAAGCACTGCAAGAGGTACAGAAAAAGACATTACAATGACACTATTACATCCTCAACACCATAGAGCCCAACAAAGTCAACAAAAATATGACATGTTTCTCTATCAAGAGCTCCCTATACTGTCAGAAATATAAGAGAAAAATATTTTGAATTGTTGTCTACATTATTACATTGAGACCCTATTTATAGATACTATATTAGACTCCTTTTCCAACTACGATACTATAATACAATCCTTTTTCAATTAAGATTCCATATATTATTACTATTCTTAATCCTATTCTAAGTAGGATTGTAGATATTATTCCTATTCCTATTCTAACACTCCCCCTCAAGCTGGTGCATACAAGTCATATGTACCTGGCTTGTTACAAATGTAATTAATATGATGACTGATGAAGAGCGTCGTAAGATATCTACAAGTTGATCACCCGACTTCACAAAATTGACAATCAATCTCAATGTGTTTAGTCTTGTCATGAAATACTGAATTTAATGCATAATGCTAGTCAATCTAAATGTGCTTGGTCTTCTTATGAAATACTGAATTTGATGCATAATGTTGATAAAACACAAAGTGATAAATTCCTGAAGTACAGTGTAGAACTTTCCAAGCCAAGGTTGAGAAGATTGTTTTAGATCATAATAAAGTAACCTACACAACTGACATACAAGTCTACCTAACTCCCCCTGAGCAACAAAACCAGGTGATTGCTCTATATAGACTTCTTCCTTGAGACCATCATAAAAAAGACATTCTTAATGTCCAATTGATAAAAAAGTCATGCATTGGATTATTAGATATGATGGATGAAAGTGGTCACAATTCGAGAAATAAAATTATATGGATAGGGTCGGAATGATGATACGACCCTACCGAGAAAGAGAATTAATTATATAAGTGGGATCATATTGAAGGCATAACCCTACTGCAAAAGAGAAATTGTATGGATAGGGTCAAAATGATGGCACGATCCTACGCAAATTAGATTTGATGAGTCACCAAAAAGATGAATGGAACTACGCAAATCAAATTTGAGTCACCAAAATGACATAGCATTATGCAACTCAGATATGAGAAAGTAGTTCGGTACTACACAAATTGAAGATGAGAGTAGTCCGGAAAAATGCACGGTGCTACACAAATCGAATATGAGAAAGTAGTCACCGAAAGATGGTACGCTGCTACACATGATAAATATGAAAAAGTAGTCACCAAAAAGATGACACGATGCTACATAAATTAGATATAAAAAAATAGTCACCAAAATGATGGCACAGTGCTACACAAACACTGACAGATGTGGGGTTGACAAAAAAACAACCCTAGAAAGTCACCGAAAATTGACGCACATTGACCTAATCTTCTTTTTTTGCTAACATATCATTGGCCAGACAGGCGGCATATATAGGTCATAATCGCCTGCTGGCAGCGGAAGCTCTTTGATTTTCTATCAAGACCGTAGAAGCTCTGATACCATGTGAGAAATATAAGAGAAAAATATTAGTCAATTGTTGTCTACATTATTACATTGAGACCCCATTTATAGATACTATATTAGACTCCTTTTCCAACTAGGATACTATAATACAATCTTTTTCCAATTAGGATTCCATATACTATCACTATTCTTAATCCTATTCCAAATAGGATTGTAGATATTATTCCTATTCCTATTCTAACAGCAGAAGAATAGACTATGTATGCTTTTATACTTTAGAAAAGAAGAGTATAATTCTGCTTGGGTTCGCCAGAATATCATCAAGCTTGGCAAAATGTTCGGATCGAACTTCAAAGGGCATGAGGAAGAAGCTATGCTACTCATGCAAATAGATGCTTGTAGACAAATCAGAAGAACGGAACCATCCACTTATACCAAAAAGGCAAAGTATAAAGGTGCCAATGAATTGAAGAACCTAACTGCTTTTGATGTCAAATTTAAAGACAGTGCTGGGAGGAATGAGGGGAAAAGGAATGCATAACCTGAACCATGAAGCTCAAGCTTGTGTCATGGAATGTTAGGGGATTAAATGGTGGGGGAAAAAGAAGGGTGGTGTGGAACTGTATAGACCAATGGAAAGCTGATATCATATGTCTAGACTCTAGCGGACACAAAATTACAGGACTTACAAGATATTGTAAAACAAATATGTTGAGGAATATGGGTCAGATCGCCCGTCTTGAGGCAAGTGGAACTAGAGGAAGAATCATTAGGTTATAGGATAGCAGGGTGTGGAGGGACTCATTATGCCATGGGATACAAGTTGGTGCTTATACTCAGGCATGCAGTTTTGAGGTTTTACTTCAAAATTTCACATGCCACATCTCAGGAGTCTATGCACCAAATTGTAAGGTGGAAAAGGTGGTGCGGAATGAATTTGGAGGGGTCAGTTTAGCATGATGAGAAGATCATAGGATATTTTGTATGATCAACATTTAGTGTAGAATATTGTACAGCATTAGTTGTACAATATATAGAAGAGATATTTTAGATGCTATATTTAGTGTACAATATTGTGTAGCATTAATAGAGTGTTGAGGGAAATCATAGTCCAGGACTTTCATCAAATAAACTCAGAAAACATAAGTACGTTGCTGCATCACTTACAATTGAAATTCATCATGTTAACAGCACCATCAAAAATGTCACCTGACCAGGTCAATGTTATTTAATATTGGTAATTAACACGGTTCACACAAATTGAACATCTTAATCACTGCTTATACTTGTTAACACTTCCTAAGCTTCAACACTTATTCATTTGAAACCATGTGAAAAACTGCTAGAAAAGGAACAATACTCCAATGCAAAACTCACAAAATACCAAGTTCAGTGAGAAAATTACCATTAAATCCTTGAATTGCAGCAGAAACAATATTTTTCGTTCGAGCTTTGTAGACTTCAAGTGTCGAACATTCGTCCCCGAAAATTCTATCTGCATATATACCCGACGATTCAGAAAACGAAAAGGGCGAAACCTAAAAGCGAGAGTGAGAGTACCAAATTCAAACTTGGTCGGCTGATTCGGAATGGAGATAGAGTTGCCGGAGATTCGCCAGGGGCTGGACTTTGCATCTTCCGGCGAGAGAGGCCTCGCTCTCACTGACACGTGAATTCTCTCCATCCTCACTCAGATTTGCTCACTTTCCCGCCGGAGTGCCTCCCCAATTGAAATTTTCAAAAATATAAACCTTTTGAAAATATTATACGGCTCGAGACGTGAGTCAAAATTATAGTAGAGTAGTATTTTATTTAAAAAGTGCTCAAGCAAATTTTTCAAAATATTAAATCATTTCAACATTTTATTATATATAAGCAAAATAATATGTAACTATAAAATGTATTAGTGCTAGTAGATACACAAGATAGGTGAGTGTGAGAGAGAAAAACGAAATGGCCAGCAAGATAATTTCTATATCTTAGAAATATATGAATCATACTAGACACATGTATCTAAATACTATATACATATGAAAAGAGGCAAGCGAGAAAATGAGAGAAGAGAGAGATGAGCGAGAGAGTTAGATACATGCAGATTTACTTGGATACAATGTATCTAAAACAAATTACACCTAATTTTGATCACATGTATCCAAATTTTGATAAGATTCTAATATTGAAAATTCGAAAGTAATTTGTTACTAAACTAATGGAATTTGAGTAATTTGCCTATAGAGTATTTAATAGCATAATACATAAATATGACACTTAACTTGATTTTAACTGACAACTATGACTTCTAACATTGCTAGTATACAAGTATGCATTCTTAACTATGGTTAATTTCAAAATATATATAATAAATTAATTTGCTACAATAAATATAGTCATGCTTTATTTACATAAAGAATAGCCAAAATCACATAAAATATACAAATGACTATACAAAATGGCTTGCAAAGAATCATCAAAAGTGTATACCGACTATATAATATATATTAATCATACATGAGCTACATATTAAAC
>JAOTQR010000079.1:6891526-6922516 GCA_025774065.1 Solanum ossicruentum
CTACATTAGTCTGGTGCTTCTCACAATTTCCATTTTACATTGCCTTCATCAGATCTGGTCGGCGCTTTGTATGTACGTATCTCCTTCATCTCTTTGTACTCTTCTGCTGTATGCTTTTGGTACTTCCTTTAATTTTGCCTATTAGTCGAATTCATTACTTTTTTGTGCATCTTCGGATGTATATATATGCATGTTTTCGTATTTGAAGTTCGAATTTTGTGGTGTTGATTCTTTTGGGAATTGGAGGGTTTGTAATTTCAAAAGCCCTGATTTTTTTGTGGTTTTAGGGTTGTTTGCTCTGCACTAGTACTGAAAGTACCTTTTTTTTTGGTTGATGTTCATTGAATTCTTCCATCTTTGGCTTACAAAGTCTAATCATTGTCTTTTGTTTTGTTAGAAGGAAGTGCAGCCTGGAAGGAAATGCTTTGTGGCTTTGATACACGTCGGTTGCTCTAAGATTCATATTCTGGAGAAGTAGACGTGTTTACTTCATTGGGGCCTGTAAATTTATAGTAATGTGGACAAATGTGTTCAAAATTGTATGTTTCTTGCCTTCATATCGTTCTATGTCTCATTATACATGCCTTTGTTGAAAGTTTTTATGGTTGATTTACCAGTTTACTTGCTAAAATTTTATGAGTTCGAAAACCCTTGTTATGAAAATGTGGTCATCTTGTTAACCAATTTGTATGGAATTCACATAGGTAGCTTACCGTGCATTTTCTTATTTAGTGGTATCATTTTTGTTTGGTCAGAAGCTGCAATTGAACTACCCGCTCTCCAAAATTTGAAAAAAGAAAAGAAAAGAGAAGAAAGAAGCCCTCAGTTGCCTCCCTGACCTCTTCTTTCTCAAATACTTCTCCTCGACCTCACTGCATGTGCAAGGTTTCTTCTTCAGTTAACAATTGCTAGACGACAAAAGAACTTCCTATTGCTGTCTCTTTCTCTTTACTATCACTTGCTTGTTTGCTTTCAGCTGATTTATTGAAAACTTCGTCCATGAGTTCCATTTTCACCTTTTTGTTTGTGATTTTTCTCTTCCAGTAAAAGCCTTCCACTCCTTCCCTTCATTCAAGCCCCAAGCGAAGCCTGTTATTTAGTGGAGAAGGGCAGAGGGGCGAGCCCATTATCCACCGAGGTTAGAAGGCTGTGGTTGGTCCAAAGAGCGGGCCACGGACTGCTTTCTCGGTTATAAAAAAAAAGAAAAAAGAATAGGATGTCTTCACCACTGTCTCCCAAGTTCTTCAGGAAACTCTCAACTCTCTTCCATGGGAAATTTGACTACATATACCCATACCATGCACACCTAAGTTTTCATTGCCCTACCTGTTAATGCATCCTTGTTTCTTATTGCTACTTTCTTGCATGAATAGATACGTTATTGTGTTATGCTGCCTAATGGTGCCTGGCTCCACATGTTTTCTTATTGAAATTTATAATGTCTTGAGAAGGCTGTGTTTGGTTCAAAGGGCGGGCCACAAACGAATTTCTTGGTTATCAAAAAAATTGTTTATAATTCTCCAGCTGCTCATTTGGACTATTTGTAAAAGAAAAAAAAACTAACGGTTTCTGAAGGTACTGATTAATAAATAGTAATAATAAGAGCCTTATTATTAAATGGTTGTCAAGTTCTCTTTTTCTGTTTTCTGGCATAATCACCAAGTAGTGGATATATAAATAAATCAAACAAAAGTCTTAGTTTGTCGAGGTTCAATGTTGATTAGTTGGAAGAATTGTCAAAGAGAAACCTTGAAAACAAAGGGTAGTTTGCTGGGGAAAATGGTGCACCAAATCTGTTACCATATTACACACTTCTATAATTGTACATCATGGGCTTTCGTTGGACTTCTATAATTTGGTAAGATTGAAATTTGAGGACAGAAGAAATAGTAGATTTTGGAACTATGACTGGCGAGAACATGACCACTCAACAGTCGGTTTCCGTGACATGTACAAGCTAGCAGTAAAAAGAAATGCCTACATGGTTGATATATGAGTTGTCGGTGCTGGTACACAAGTTTTACATGAAACTTTGAAGATTAGGAAGTGGAAAGGTCATACCGAGTTTTGTGAAAGGCGATCGCCTTGTCTCCAATGGCGAGAGGCGAGGCGACCCTTCATTGTCTTTTATCTCTATGGCGAGACGATCTTCAAAAGGCGACGCCATTGCGACAATGGCAAGAGGCAAGAAGGGGTTGCCGCATTTGTATTTTCTTCTTCAAAGAAGGGAACCAATATAGGGTTTTAAAAGTTAAAAGATAATTTTAGGGTTTTTTTTTTCAAATTTGCACAATTGCTCTCTTACTGTTAGACTTCGTCTCCAACCAAATGACCTGGCTAGACTTCTTCCGCGATTAGCCAAAACTTTTTCGGAGACTCCAAAGTCCATTTTCTTTTTTTTCTTCTTTTCTTTTTGAGATCTCCTCTTCTTGTGTTTTTTTAACTTCTTCTTCTTCTTCTAACTACAGAGTTACTTCTACCTCTGTTATTTTTCTCACTGTCTTGACTTTTATTTTTTTTTCTCATTCAAGTTCTAGACTTATAGTATTTACTATCTATTTTTAGTTTTTAAATTGAAATATTTGCTACTATGTTATTGAAATTTTAATTATTTATATATGCAATTAATATTTTAGTTTTTTGCTATTAATTGACCCTGTACCTCAAAAGGCGAGTGCCTCGCCGCTCGCCTCTCATTGTGGCAAACAGACCCTTGTCGCCTTTTATCGCCTTGCCGTCCAAAACACCGGGTCGTAGATTTTATATAATGGAGCTGGAATATGTTGATGGCTCATCTTTAGGAATAGATTCAAGAGTCGTTTGGTAGAGTATATAAAAATAATGTCAAATAGAGTATGTTAATAATATTTGCATTAATTAAATATAGACTATTTATTTTGTATTGTTTGGTTTGGTGTATTAAAAATAACATGCACTGGATAAAAAATTTAGTTACAAAGATATCCTTCACAATTATGGTGGAAAAGATGTAAAAAAGATTTTGAAGGGTAATGTGGTCTTTAACCATTCTAATGCATGCATTAAAAAGCAATGCATTACTTATACCTAGAAATCCATGGTATTAGTAATACTCACATAATACACCATAGAGTGTAACTAATACTTGCATTAGTTATACATAGTATATAAAAATGTGAACCAAACGAGGTATTATTAATACAAAGAGTTAATGCATGCATTATTTTTGCCAATGCACTCTATCAAACGCCCTTTTAGTGTTCTCGAAGAATGGGAAGAAGGGAAGTTTGCGGTGAGCTCTTGCTATGACTGCTGAACAATCCTTCTGAAAGGAGAAGGCAAAAGCCCTGAAAATCCTATGTAAGAGCAAGGCTCCCCGAAAAGTAGCTTGTTCTGCTTGGATCACAACACATGAGGCACGTCTAGGCCATGACAACCTACAAAAAGGACACATAAATATATAGCAGATGCTTTTTGTGGCTCAAAATATGTGAAACCCATCAAATTTCTTTAGATACTTATTGGAAAAAGCTTCTGGTAGATCTGGTGCTTGCCCTTGAATATATTTGAGACACAGTGTGTTATGCCAGAATCAATGAATACTTTTGAAAACTGGCAGTTGTGATGCTTATTGTGATTGCATATATTTCCTCTTAACTCATATTATTTTGCAGGGTGGTTTACATCAGATATCTTGGTTTCAGTTTCTTCCTCATGAATCTGATGTTAACTCTCTGGTGGACAAGAGGTTTGCTATTTGAGCAGTTTTAAGTCCATCTTCCTTAAAGGAACTTCCTATGAAGCATATTTGATTTTGTGTTTTTCTCGATCTGTTTAAAGGGTGAAGCTGGATAAGAAAGACGCTGCCACATGGCTTTTGCTCTCATCACATCTACAATTGCAGAAGGAAGGATTTCTCAGCACATGGACCAATTCTTTTGTTGGACCTTGGGATCCATCTCAGGGTCTTTACAACCCTGGTATAGATGGTCAGCAAAGTAGTTAAAACTGTAAATCCCTTTTTAGTTGTTTAACTTTTGCTTGCTTTTAGTTTTCAGATGAGAAGATCAAGCTCTGGCTTTTTTTCCCTGGGCAACATTCAGCTGTTGTTGAAAAGGCACAGTCAGCTGTATCCAAATTAAGAGGTGTGTTATCATTAAATGACACCAAGAATATTGAAGGGTCTAAAGAGGGCAGGCGAGGTAGACCAAAAATTACGTGAAGGACGTTGTCTTAAATTGCCTACAACTTTTAAGAATCAATGCGGGCTTAGCCTAATAGGATACAATTGAAGCAAAGGATCCATGCAGGCACTGCCAACTACTTTAGATTAAGAATTTAATTGTTGTTGTTGCACTTGTGACTTGACTTAGGTCATGCTAGGCCAAGTGTAAAGTTTGGTAGGAATTGCACCAGGTATCTGCTGGTGAGTTGCCCTACCAATTTTTTGAAGTATCTCAACTTTGACCTAAGGAGGAAAATTCTGATAAACTGCTTCTTCGTCGTCTTCTTCTTATAAATAATGCTTTGAGTTAGGGAGTGTCCCAAAGTGTCAAAACGTCAAGCCAATCAGCTGTGATAGTGCTACTACACCAAGGCTATCTGTTGCGAGTCCCAAAACATAGGAAATCAACATGAACCCAATACTACCAAACTCTCCTTTAATCAATGGTTTTGTTTGTGGCAAGGATCTTTTCCTTCATCTTTTTTGCATCACTCTCTATTTAGTGGTTGGTTTGTGGTAAGGTCTTTTAATTCATCTTTTTCACGTGACTTCCTCTAATTAGTTATGGCATATATAAATATGGGATGTATATGTAACAAAAAGTAATGAGAAAAATCAACATTTATTCTGCAGCAAATTGTTTCTCCCATTATTAATTTCTTCAGGCTTAAACTTATTGTCTGATGTTTATAAAGCTCACTCACTAACTTCGGATTTGCGAGACTGAAGTTGATTATTTATCCAGTCTATCTTAAAAAAGTTATATTACTCCAACTATTCCCTAGATAGGGGTCCTAGTTTGGGATTTGATGGATTGTTGATGGACTGATTGACCAGTTATCATTGTTTGGTATTAAGTTGCACTTGGCTCTCAACCCCCTTTTTGTTTTGTAGTGTACTTTGCTTTTATAATCTTCAACTATTTTTCCATCTGTTACAGTTCTGGCATCAGGTCTCTGGGTGGCTCCCGGAGATTCAGAAGAGGTTGCTGCTGCACTATCTCAGGCCTTGAGGAATTGCATGGAAAGGTAATGATTATTATTTCACGTTCTGAGAGTTTTCCGCGATCTATTGTTTATTTATTGTAAATATGCTACTTGATATGACAGAACGCTCAGGGGACTTTCATATGTTAGATATGGAGATGTATTTGCAAAATACCGTCCATTTTCACAGAATGAAGAGTTGTTCAGGTATGTTTATTAATACTGACATTATTTGTTGGCCTAAGTGGTTGAACAATAGGTAATCAAGAAAATTGATTTTACTCTTGAGTTTACAGCTTTCTGTGTTACTGTACTATCTTTCTCAATCAATGTAGTGATTCTATTTTGTGTACTTTTACAAGCCTGAGAAACAATTCTTTGCCAGTATTTTCTGGGTGTGTCACGTGTATCAGCTTGTATCTTTTTTTCCCTAGTTCATAAGCTTCCTGGAATTCCTTTTTTTTTTTTACTTTCCAAAAAATTGGGTACTTATCATAGTCTAAGAGTTATTTGTAGCATTCTTTGCCTCTTTAACGTACACTAGTTGCTGAAGGTATTCCTCTGGCATTCCAAAAGGAAGATTGTATCTTATGTGGTGAATAATCCAGGAGTCCAGTTTTATTATGATTAGTTCCTACAACTGTCTAATTTGTAATCGATGATTTTTTTTGAAGGAAGGGGCAGCCAGTGGTTGAGTTTGTATTTGCTGCTACTGAAGAGGCTATCTTTGTCCACGTTATTATATCTGCAAAGTAAGTTTGATTAGCCAGTGATTACATTCTAAATTTGAGGGAGGGGCTGAAATCAGTCCTTCTGCTTGACAATCTCTTATTGGCCCCTGTAATAAGTTTTTATTCTTCATGCCTTTCTCTAGGCATATACGAGCACTTTCAAGTGGTGACATTGATAAATTATCAGAGAATACATCTAGTGTCTCTGGTGAGGGGCTTCCAGGTTGGTTTCTTTGCAGATCTGAGATCATTTACAAACAATTAAAGGCTTGGACGTGAAATTTGTGTGTCACCCAGTAGGTTCTTCCAGAACCTGTCCAATTTTTGCTATCAATAAACTGGTAACCCTATGGAATCTAAGAGCATCTGAAGAAATTCACTGATCCTAAAAATAGATCCTTGTTGTAGTGCTAAATAATAAAGGAAATTGGACATAAACCTGGTGGCAGAACATGCACATTGTTGTAACACGCCATTGTGTGATCTTACATACATATCAGTTTCAACACATTCAGTGGTGTGGAGAGTTGTACATTTTGACCTTTCAATTTGTTATTTTTTGCTTACTTTAATTTGCAAAGTCTGCATTTGTGGATTGGAGTTATCCCTTGATTTCTCGTGGTTTTTAGTCAATTTGTGGACTCGACAATAATGACCTCCTAATCTCAGTAGGCTCTACAAATTTCTAAAAATTCATTCATTACGCATGGAAGGAGCAAAGATGTGGGCAGTGAGGTGGAGTGGGGTTGTGACTTTTTATGGCTTGTGAGCTGTGACAAGTGCTGGAAATCTAAAAAGATAGATATCTTCTGTATGCCTGATTTTGCTTGTATGATACAATATGATTAAGCTATAAATTTGGTCCTCTGAAGAATGTATGTTACCTTCTGAAATTGTAAGATCTTCTTAGCAACATGGTCAGCATGCAAGTTTCTTTTTTGATCAGGTAAGAAGATAGAGTTTCATTACTGGAAGCATCCAGAGATTCAATGTTGTTTTACAAAAAGATAGTTCTCCCTATAAATATTGGTCAGCGTTATATCTGTTATTACTATATAAAATGATGGTTCAAAAAAAAATTCACATTGTTATATGGCTATTTATTGTTTAAACGAACTCAACCAAAGTCCAAAAGTATGAATCCTTACTCATACATCAAATTTCAACTTAGTTTCAACCAATTAAGAGCCTTTTGGCGTGCAGCGCTATGCTCCTGAATTGTTAAGTTTTTATACGCAATATTCATGGGTATATTTTGATTTTTATCTCCATTTCCAGTTATTGTCTCGCCTCATGGAATGCGTGGGAGGCTTACTGGATGTTGCCCAGCTGATCTTGTGAAGCAAGTGTATCTCAGGTCAAATTTGCTCCTCTATTTCCTTCTTTTCTGTGTTGTTTTAATTCCCTCCTTCTCTCTCCCTCCTTCTCATGTTTGTCAACAGAATTCTTTCGAAGTGATAGAGCTCGTCTTAATGTGGTGCCTTACTTTGATTCATGCTTGACTTGCCAAACAGTTCTAGCAAGTTTAGTGCTTCAAACGGTATTGTTGGGCTACCATCCAATGTTTCTCAATCTGGTTATCAGCTTAAGGGACAGAATTGCTATGTTGAAGTTAACCTCGGTTCCACTGCACCGGGAAACAACAATATACAAGAAAGTTCCAATGTACAGAATAATTCATCAAGGACTACCATAACAGAAGCATCTACAATGGCCAATGTTGTTCAGAGTAAAATACCAGATAACTGCGGAAGAGTGCTTATTTACCCGTCTGAGGCTGTTCTTGTCCCAGTGGTGCAAACAGCATGTGCTAGATCATCTCTAAAAAGGTAAATTTTTTAAATTCTTTTTCTCTCTTTCCTTTTTTTTTTTTGATTTAAGTTTGCATATAGCTGATATGGGAAGGTTTCATTCAACTAGTTACTGATTAAAAACAGATTACACTTCTAAAAAAACTGGATCATAGTGAACTAGTGTACTTTCAATCCTGTTGAAAGTCTGTCACTGGAGTACTGGAAGACAAGTCACAAATCTGCGACCTTCCACATCAATGACAGGAATTTAGTATTTGTAATTCTGACTTTTTCACCACAGTAATGGACATTAAACACACCATCCCCTACAACAGGTTTCATCTTTTACATTTGTTTTGAAACTCAATTTGAGTGGATGATGGACTTTGGTTAAATAAGTTATTTCAGGAAGTCTTTATATGAGGTTTCTTGAAGCCCAAGTTTCTATACCGGAATTTCTTCTGTTGATTCAATCAGTAAATGCTGGGATTGGGATTATTACTCAAACTGAAACTGGCTGTTTATTTGAGTGTTTCTTTTGCTTTCCTTGATCCCATAGTGAGGATCAAGCTAACAGTTTTTTTTTTTTAACTGGTAAGCTTGACAAGCTAACAAATTAATATATAGCAAATCCATTCCAGTAACAGTTTATATGTGTGTGTATGAAATCCATGCATGTGACTATTTACTCTAGTTGGTGCTTATTAGGTGCTGTTTGAGTCGACTAGGGTTCGGTTTTAGTTCAAACTTGCTTGAGAATTAATATTTCAATTTTTTCCCTAAGGAGTTTGAAAAAATTACACATCTTTATTTTTATTTACAGATTCTGGCTGCAGAACTGGATTGGGCCCTCATTGTCCTTTACATCCTCCTTTATGCATCGGTACTGTCAGCTTATTCTCGTTGGCAGTTACATTCCGTATTTTTTTGGTTAAACTTGCATCTTATACATCTAATCCGTAATATTGCAGTTTTGATTTTCATAGTGATGCCAAAGTCAATTCTGTGGATGGTTCCTGGCTTGATGCAAATGTCATACGCTCTAATCGGCGTTATAACAGTAGCAGTAACAGCAATAGTAGTAGTGTTAGCAGCATAAGTACCTCTTCTAGTGATAGCGATTACAAGACCTCAGGAACTGGTGATCTTGAAGCAGATGCTGATTCTTTGATGTGTAGACAGTCTGCATTATCTTCTTTGGATCGGTCTCAAAATGACAATCTTAAGACGGTGTGCTTCTTGCATAAATTTAGTTCTCTCTATAATTTGTATCTGTATGGATGGTATGCATGATCTTATATTTGAATATATAGTCCTTTGGTTCGATCTTAACTTCTTTAACTTTCTACGACTAGTGATCTGAAGACTATTCTTATAATGATTTGCTATCTCCTCATTTTGAATTTTTTCCAAAAGAGGTATATGTATATAATTATGCAAGTCTTGTCTGTCATTTTCTTTGAGAATGGTAACCATTTATATAAAGTCTTGTTTATCATTTATGAACCCGTCATATAGGGCTTTGCTTTCTTCAAAAGGATAGCTTTTAAAGCGGGACCTAGATTTACTAGCTAATTGTAGCTAGTAAATTAAGAACTTTTGGTTAGCTTTTCTATTTTTCACTTTTATTTTATTTAGTATGATGATGGTGAGCTTAAGCAAAGAAGTGGGGATTCATATACCCAACCCCAACTTGTTTGGGATTGATGCATAGTTGTTGATGTGGTTAGCTTCCTTATGATTTCCCATGTTGAAACTGGACTTGACCAGCAGTTGCCCAGACCCTATAACTTTGGCTCGGGTGCTATATATGCGTTAAAAGATCCAAAAAACAAGTACAAATAATAGATTTTGAATCCCGTAAATCAAATGGGCGGAGGTAGAACACCAAATACAAATCAATAGTGTTCATATCCTGGGTCTGCCTCGTATAATTTTTTTGGAAGGACAAGGAAAGTCTAAAGTAGGAAATTATTTTCCTTAAGTTTCCTTCTTGCAGGTTAAAGAAAAGTTTTCTGTAGGAAAGTTTTACATTGCTTTTGGCACTAGTTTCCTGCTTGCTAAAGACACAACAACGCGAAGGAGTTTATGTTCCAACTTCCTTTTTAGATTGTTGGCGACCAAATATAACTGTAGTGCTTCTCTTCTTGCTTGTTAATGAAAACGTGCACAAATCCAATTATCTATACTGATAGCATGTGCAGGTGTTCTTTTGTTCTTCTCCACTCGATTCATATGGTGTGTGTTTTTGTTAAAAATAATTGGCAAATATAACATTTCTAGTTTCTTTGCAGGGCTTTAAGAGGCCGCGAACTGGGATTTCTGAGTCACTTAGTCAGGGAGGAGCAGTGCTTAATCCATCAGCAAGTGAATATGCCTCAATGGAAGTTAGTAATTCTGCAATTACTGAAGGAAATGGTCAGTTTGGCCTCCAGTGGGGTTGGGATGATGATGATAGAGACACAGGGATGGATATTCAGGCACTTCTCTCAGAGTTTGGAGATTTTGGTGACTTCTTTGAGAATGATGCTTTGCCATTTGGAGAGGTAGTTATATTGTCCATAGTTGGTAAATCACAGTCACGTCATCTCCATCATATATGTTATGAGTCTTGCCAAGATCCTGATAATCCTCAACTTTAAAACATACAAGTAAATCTCAAAATTTGAGAATTGTCAGAATTTAGTGTAATGAAATTGATCATCTTACACTGGGTATGTATTTGTTGTTGCAATTGCTGGGCTTATTTTTGTGAATCAACCTTTGTGTCAGATGGAAAGGCTGTGCTAATCTATGAAACTGGGGAAACCCAAGCACTTTCCTCAGGTGTAGGAATGATCATTAATTTCCTCGGAAAAACTCAACTAATTGATTCATTAGTGGATATTTATAGACATGACAGAATGAAATGGTTGGAGTTATGCACGGTGGATCCTTAGAAAGATAGTCGTATTAATCCTTTCTTTTTTAATTCGAGTTGCGGTGCTTAGAGAGCTCATTGATTTGATTTGCGTCCTGAAGGAAAGTGGTTTCTCATTTATTCTAATAGTGTGGGGGGGGATCTCTTCGAGCTAATATATAATAGACTCCTTGAATCTGTTGATTGTAAGCAAGTGTAGCTTGTGACCATAGGAGAACAGTTCCGTTTTAACTAGGAGTTGCTTCTCTTGTTTGTCATCCTTATATAATGTCCAAAAGATTAATCGCACATATTATTTCTTGCAACAATTACTGTCTTTGGTCCTGAAATGAAGTACTATGCATATGAGTTAATCTCAAGTTTACTAGCTGTACACATGGTGTTGATGTTCGTCAAGAACGATCTAAATATGATTCTTTTCTTTTTTCATTGAGTAGAGTGTGTATAATCATGCCCCCATGGGAGATATCTATGCTACATATACAGATTTGAAAAAGTTGAACTGCTTCAAAATATTTGAATGCACTGCTGTTTGGGTGTAAGTTATTAATGGGAAGTTTGGAAGTCAACTCAACACATATAAGAGATGAATGGGTTGTATTACAGGATGTTATGGAAGTATTGATAAGTTGGATTAAGTTGATGGCTCTAATAAATGCCTTTATAGATATTCTTCTTCTTTTGCTCCGCATCAGGAAATGAACTGATTTCTCATTTTATTCTTGAAGCCTCCAGGAACTGCAGAGTCTCAGGCTCTTACATTTCCTGCAGCAGATAGTGTGGATGTTGGTAGCAGCCCAGGTCCTTCGATGATGGATGTGCAAGATCAGGTTCTTTTGCCAGTTGGTTTTTCATCCTTTGATAGCTTTAATCAACCACCACCTACAGCAATTCTGGATGATTCACTGAGCAAACATCAGGAAGCTATAACCAGTGCTGCAGTTGCTAATCAAGTAACCAGTGCTTCAGCATCTATTGCTGGTGAATTTGATCACTTAATTAAAGCTGAAGCTCTCATGTCATTCGCACCAGAGTATGGAGCAGTTGAAACCCCTACAGGAGAGAACTCTCACGCAATTTTCAGGAATCCCTACGTTCCGAAATCTCGGGAAGTGGAAACTGCAAATTCAAGCTCAAATAGCTATGTCTACTCAGCAACCCCACCTTTGTCACCTTGCTTTGATGCATGTGAGGAGAAGTCTGGTGTGGCTGTAAACCTCAAAACAGGTACCGCAAGGCATGATACAAGCTCCATTGTTCAATCAAAGAAATATTACACTTATATTGAAAGTGGAAAAGAGAAAAACGACGATAAGTTATCTGGTTATGTACATGGTTGCGCTACACGTGATACTCAAGTAGCACAGTCTCCGTTTTCTGGTTTCAATTCAACAAATTCTGTTAAATATATCCACAATAAAACTGATAAAGCCAGTGAAGGGCTACTAAAAGCTGGCAACTCTGGCCAATCAATAAAACCTGTGCTAGCAACAGAAGTTGAATGCCTTATGTGCCAGGCATATATGTGTAAGATACGGCATACACTATTATCTTCAAGCGGCTGCCTTCCTGGAGGCATGAGCAGGATGTCAGGGAGTACCAGTAGAAACCAGGCACAAGGTGAAGCAGTGGTCACTGCAGACAACATGTCAAACAAATCTGAGATGAAGAAGAAGGAAATAATACCAGTTAGGATAGCTGGTGATATTGATGGAGGATTGCTGGATGGGACCCTTAATGCACCGGTTGGTGTGTGGCGCTCTGTTGGAGTTTCTAAGGGGATGAAGCAACCAACAGCTGGTTTAGAATCTTGCCACCCTGTTCAGCATAATTCTTTCACTGAGGATAGCATGCTAGCTTATGGGCTAAGGCAACCGCTTCAGGAACTCCTAGATGGCATTGCTTTACTTGTGCAACAAGCTACATCTTTTGTCGATGTTGCACTGGATGCCGATAGCAATGATGGTTCTTATGGTTGGCTCGCGTTGCAGGAGCAGTGGAGGCGTGGCTTTTCATGTCGACCATCCATGGTACATGCAGGTTGTGGGGGAGTTTTGGCTTCCTGTCATTCTCTGGATATTGCTGGTGTGGAGCTTATTGATCCACTTTCAGCTGATGTAAGTTTTTGTTTTTTTAGTAGAAGCATATGCTTTGCCTACTTTATCTGCTACCCTAGGCCACTATGGCTTGTTTGTACTTGTGGTGTGAAGTTTCGTGAGAATGCAATAATACCATCACTATGCTTTATCTGTTACTCATCATTGTGCTCTATGATAGTCTTGAGGAAAAGAATAGTTGAATGAAATTTTCATAAATATCCTTGGGTGTCGCTGCTTGGAGATGAATGAATTGCAGTCTGCTCATCAATTTATTGTCATCTCAGTGCTTTCCTCTTGATGAGGGTGATTACTTTTTATCAATGACACATAGTGTATAAATTTGTTATTTTCTTCAATAATTCTATCTCCCCACCGTATGGTTTTCCTTTTTTATTAACTTTAAGTGTCACATTTGATAGCATCTGACTTAAAGGACAGTTCTTCCTCAAGTTTGATTTTGTTTCTTCTTCTTCATATTGATTAGCATGTGCCTGCTCTTATTGTAGCTTCCATGGGTAAAAGCCTGAATCAAATTGTAGTTTGAATGGTCAGAACTCAGAAGATGCATTTTACATGTTGCTAAGTTTTGTACATTACATATCTTTGGGTTTCTCTCTCCTTTCGCAACCATACTTAATATGGAAACCTCTTTGTTCAGGTTCAGGCATCATTTACCCTCACTCTGCTGCAGAATGATATAAAAGCAGCACTAAAATCTGCTTTCAGTACTATGGAAGGTCCTTTATCTGTTGTTGATTGGTGCAAAGGTCGCAGTCAATCAAATGATGGGGGAATATCTGGTGATGGTTTTTCTGCAGAGTCCACTGCCAGTGCAAGTGAATGTCGAGATTCTTCAAGTAGTATATCATTGTCTGTTGGAGAACCTATAAGTCCATCTCAATCCTCTGCTGGTGGATCATCTAGTTTAAGAGGTATTAATTATCATGGTCAATGGGGTTAGCAGTGAAAGAAAGAGCCCAGCATTATATGTCACTATCCCACACGTTTTTATTGGTAAATCCTTCTTTTGTTTTCAGATGGAGTTAGGGTGGATGAAGCAAGTGACCGCAGATTAAACCAAGACACTTGTCTATCAGAGTCGGAGCAGCTACCAGGTTCAAGGCTTAGGCCAACATTGGCTGCTGTGCCATATCCTGCTATACTTGTTGGGTATGTCTTTTATACTGAAGTTGGTTGGTCCTTCTCCATCCCTTTTTTTGGATTAATGAGCATTACAGGTTGCGTTTACTACATATTTTTAAGGTAGTAAATTTCTGTATTTTTCATATGCTGGCCTTATTTACGCCTGCTTTACTATTAGCAATCTCTATAAGAAAGTCATGGCCTTTTTTGTTGTGAGATGACTTTTTATACTGTGATATTTAAAGTTGACTTTCATAGTAGGATTGCTTATTTAACCATATACGTTTTTATGCTGCAATTTTTTGGAGGGGCTTCAATACCAAAGTCAGATTCCTCTCTGGAATTGCTTTTCCAAGAATGAATATTTTACTTTGTGCATTAGAGTTTCTTAATAACACCTTCCAGTTCTGTAGTTTCTCTTATCTGCTTTATGATATAAGCTCATAAATCACTTTTCCTTATTTGTCTTTTAATATCGAATAGTATCAGACTGACAGTTAGAACCTCCTAGTGTTTGTTAGCTCTATAGCTTAGGAAGAAGCTATAAATCCTTATTTTTGTGAGCGTAATTGATCTATCCTTGTAAAGCTTGCATCTTCTTGATGCCTTTAAATGAATCTACTTGCTTCATATTAAAAAAACTAGAACCTCCTAGCTTTTGTCTCAAGAGTCTGTAATCACCAACTTGAGCATTACAAAATGCAGGGCCTTACTGCCTTGTCATGAAATGTTTTCACTGTAATCTCTTTTTAGATTGACATATTAGGTTGATATGAGGTCAGCTTCAAAACAAGCAGGTTCAACTTGTGCACTGCATAAATTAACTATTTTGATGGAAACTCCTTTCACTAATTTCTTGTATTTTTTTTATTCTGTATTAATAATACAGTTTGGGAGTGAGGCGTATTTGTTATTATTATGGTTGTATTCCATATTTACAATTAAATAAAAGCATGATGGAGCTGTATTTGGTTCTCCTATTCGCTTTTAATGTAAAGGGCTCACTGATCAGTACAAAAACAAGGGTATAGATTGGAAGAAGAGAATCAGAGGACTGGTGGGAATTGATCCCTGCGAGCATCTGGTGGACATTGTGGAAGGAAAGAAATGCAAGAGGCTTTGAAGATAAAAGAAACAAAATTCAAAAGTCAGAATGAATTGCCTTAGTCTTTTATATTTTTGGTGTAAAGTGGATATGGTGGGGGATATAGAACTTTCTGTTGACTTTATAGGGAAATTGTAAAGCTCCATAGACTAGTTCTTATGGTCTTATGTTTTTACCCTTGTGATGTAACTGCTCACTCTCATCTTTGTTTGGATGATGGAATTATGTGAATATACTGTTACCTGTTTCTCAAAAAAAAAAATAGAAAAACAAGGGTAGAGGACTTCCAGACATTGTATTTGTGACTAAATTTATTTGGATGACTTTTTCTGTTTCTGGCCTTAATTTGTTATTTCAAGGTAGAATAATGTCTTTTGACATTGCAGATATCAAGATGATTGGCTTAAGACATCACCTAGTTCTCTTCAGTTCTGGGAGAAGGCACCTTTTGAGCCTTATGCAGTGCCCAAGCATGTAAGTTTTTAAATATCTTCAGTCTGTTCTCTTGCTTATCTCCTCAACTATTATTTTTCCTTAACCATTTTTCCTAACATTTTCAGATGACATATTATGTTGTCTGCCCCGACATCAATGCTCTAACAACAGCTGCAACTGATTTTTTCCAACAGCTTGGAACTGGTTAGTATTCTCAAGTGTCATGCTAATCGGAAGATAGTATATTGGTTACATCTATGTTACTGAAAATAATAAAATGGATGCTGTGTTTTAAGAAGATAAAAATTCAGGTATCCTAAAAGCATATATCTGCACTAATTTCACAAATTGGTTAGTTCATATTTTATGTTGCTGCATTTTATAACTCAATCTGCATGTCTCTTTCATTTTGAAGATGTGGACAAGTGACTAATTTGAAATCATGATCTTTTTCATTACATGAAAAGATGAAATCAGACTTAGAAATGTGATATTGAATTAATTAGAAAAAAGAGATCAAATTATTGCTTGCTTCTTATAAATCCAGCTTCGCAACTTTCCTTGACATAGGTATTGGTAGCGGTATGTTTGGGCCATGAAATTTTGTTGCGTGATGTTTTTCGAATGATTTATCCACAGTCGAATAAACTGCCAGTTCCAATTTCTTTTTGTTTGATTGACTCCGTTTTTGTCTTTTAGTTTATGAGACATGCAAACTGGGAACTCATTCGCCTCAATGTATGGGAAATGAGATGGAGATAGATTCTGGCAAGAATGCATCTTCTGGTTTTGTTTTGATTGATTGTCCCCAGTCAATGAAGATAGACAGCAGTAGTCCATCTGTGCTGGGATCAATCAGTGATTACTTTCTGTCCCTTTCCAATGGATGGGATTTAGAAAGCTATTTGAAGTCTCTCTCAAAAGTTCTTAGAAATTTGAAGCTCAGTTCATGCATGATCATGAACCCAAAAGAAGGAAGTACTGGTCCATGTGCAGTAAGTTGTGATCCTCTTTCTTTGTCTTTTTTATTCCTTTTCTACTTTCTCCTCTCTATCTCGCTTTTCTTCTCTCTTTTTCCTTCTTTTTCTCTAGAGCACTAAAACTGGAAGACACATATTAAAGTGAACTTTGTGGACTCCATCAATTGGTGGAGATAATTGATTTTAGATGTTAGGGCAGTCTACCACTTTCTCTTGGTAAAGGAGCATTTTTGTATACTTAGCCTTCTTTGGCAAAGCATAAGGGGAAGAATAGATTAAGCTAAAAGAGTGATCCCATTTTAATTTACTGGCACATGTATTTCATAAGTAATTTTATTCTGGATCAGAGAATGCAAAAGGAAAAAGCTAGAAAGTACAGCAAAGTAAAACCTTTCCCACTGCCTTTGGTGCCTCCACTACATAGTCGGTTGTTTTACTATGATTGAGCTTAACAACAATGCTTAAGATGCCAAACCTAGGGGTTGGGGAGCTGTTAAGTTGATAGTGAAAGAATGACTTGCATGATGACCTGGTGTCCTGGTGTGATATGATATAGTTACCACAATGTGTATTTCCTTTCATAGTGGATGGGTAGTTAACAGTTACCTGAGGCTAGTGAAACACTCATTAGTTGGATGAGCAAATAGAATAAGGGACTTCCATATATGTTTCATCTTAAATAGGGATCAATATTTTACTGCAAGACATACCTGTTAAAGGCATTACTCAACTTTAAAAGTGATAAAAATCTAAAGTAGAGCAGCAGCAGATGTGATTGGATTCACTAGACAGCTCAGAAGTTTTCTCTATATAAGAATAAGAATTTATTCCGAGTTCTGACTAGTTAAAAGTTTGAGAAGCTCAAGTAACATTTTTCTTTTCAGGAAAAGAGAATGAGGTAACTCTGGCTAATGCTAAATGGCCTTTTGCTTCTGGTTGCATTTCTGAAGCAATATTTACTGATAGTTCTCTTTTTCCTTAGTTTTAGATATCTACTTGTTTCATTATTTTTGTCTTTGAATACCCTGATATGAGATATCTTTACTATAACCCTATCAACTTTTATGCTGTATCAGTACAACATAATGGCCTTGAATGAGAATTTGCATGCTGTTCTGTTGGGACTTGGGTCCAAAATGGGGCGAAGAGAGATAATTAGAATTCATATAGCCAACCTAATTATTCGGGCTTGAGGGTAGTTGTTCTTGGGTGATATTTTGGGTTCTAGTTGCAGATTCTCAAAAGAAAAAATCTTAGAAAAAGAACATAGAATATCTGATCTAAGCAGAGTATTATATGTTAAGGTAGTTTAGAGAAGCTTATATCTTATTGTATATTTGAATGCCAAATCAGGTGGTATACGTGGTTTGCCCTTTCCCTGAGCCTCTTGCGGTTCTACAGACGGTGATTGAATCATCTATTGCTGTTGGATCAGTGGTTCTTTCTTCAGATAAAGAGAGGCGATCTACGCTGCACAATCAAGTCGGGAAGGCCTTAAGTTACTCAGCAGCTGTGGATGAGTCACTTTCAAATGTTTTAACTCTTTCTGGGTTTTGTATCCCTAAGCTGGTATTGCAGATTGTCACTGTTGATGCAATTTTTAGGGTTACAAGCCCTGCTCTGAGTGAACTTGTCATACTGAAGGAAATTGCTTTCACAGTTTATAACAAAGCCCGTAGAATATCTCGAGGTTCCTCCAGTGACATGGTTCAGTCGTCATCCATACCCGGTAGATCTCATCCAGCCCTGATGCAAATGCCTTCTCCAGTTCCAGGGATGTGGAAAGACTGTGTTGGTCCTCGAGGCATAGGAACTTCCCTTCAGAGAGAGGCTGACCTTGATGCAAGTCTAAGGCCTGGTAGCTGGGACAACTGGCAAGCATCAAGAGGGGGAGGTCTTGGATGTGAGCCAAACAGAATTGGGGATTTTTCTTTTCAAGATGAAATTCGTTATTTGTTTGAGCCCCTTTTCATTCTTGCTGAACCAGGTTCATTGGACCGCGGACTTTCATTTCCGATATCGGGTAATCCAATGACTGAATCTTCAAAGCTTTTGTTGGATGATGGTACAAGTGGAAATCTTATGCAGAGTTCAGCTTCTTCAGCTGGTGGAGACACTGGAGTGAACACTCAGTCTGAAACATCTGTACCAGATGTTCTTGGATCTGCACATCAAAAATCACTTCCAAGCTTGCACTGTTGTTATGGTTGGACTGAGGATTGGCGCTGGCTGGTGTGTATATGGACAGATTCCAGGGGAGAACTGCTTGATAATCATATATATCCGTTTGGAGGAATAAGTAGTAGGCAAGATACGAAAGGTCTGCAATCTTTGTTTGTGCAAATTCTGCAACAAGGATGCCAGATTCTTCAGGCTTGTCCACCTGAGGCTGCCATTGCCAAGCCTAGGGATTTTGTCATTGCTCGTATTGGATGCTTCCTCGAGCTTGAATGCCAGGGTAAAATATTATCAATATCTTGTGCTTATTGCCTATTTTTGTTACATCATGATCCTCATTGGCATTGAGTTTTGATGAAACTGACTTGCTGTCTGCACCTTTAATTGTGACAAATTTTCAGTTGATCTATCTGTAGTTCTTTTTTGGTTTGAATGTGGAACACAACAAATTTAATTCTAATATATCTGTGTGGAAATAGATTATATGTCACTTTGATGAATATCTTGATAAAGCTTAGCCTTACTGGTTTTGTTTCGAGTGATTAGAATGAAGTTTCTGCTTGAGTCATCATTCATCTGTAATGTTGCTGAAGTTGCTCATCTTATTAATGCAATTTTCTGGATGCAGAATGGCAGAAAGCCTTGTATTCAATTGGGGGCGCTGAGGTAAAGAAATGGTCTCTGCAGCTAAGGCGATCTGTGCCTGATGGAATGACTGCAAGTAGTAATGGAACGTCGTTGCAGCAACAAGAAATAGGTCTGATTCAGGAAAGAGCACTTCCTTCCTCCCCTAGTCCATTGTACAGTCCTCACTCGAAGGCTTCCTCTTTCATGAAAGGTGGCTTAGGTCAACCATCCTCAAGGAAGCAGTTAATTGGTGGACAGGGTGTAGCGGACAACTCCAGGGGCTTGCTTCAATTGGTGCAAAGCATTAGTTTTGTCTCTCTTTCTATTGATCATTCCTTGCAGCTTATGTTTCAAGCGGAGTCAACAAGTCATGGTAGAATTCCTCGTTTCCCTTTTCCTTTTTTTGGTTTTTCAGATTTCCTGTTCTCTGATTGAGGTGACTCTCCTTTGGCTTTCTTTTGGATTCTCTTAGCTAACTACATGGACTGTAAAGGAGATAGTATTTCCAAATACTTGAACAATGAGAGATGAAATGCATTAGGCTACTTGTACGCATAAAGTTCTTTAAGATACACTCCGGGGGGTGGGGTTGGGGGTGGGGGGTGGGGTGGGGGGTGGAGTTGTTTCTCTAGTTGGAGGTGTTGAAACTATATTTTGAGGAAGTAAAGTGGGATAGGGTAACCATTGTGCTTCTGTGTCGGGTTCTTCTTCTGGTGTGGTGGTGGTGATGGGGCTTACCATACCAGAATACAACAACAACATACCCAGTAGAATCCCACAAGTGGGGTCTGGGAAGGGAGTAATGTACGCATACCTTACCGCTACCTCATAGAAGTAGAGAGGTTGTTTTCCTGTGAACCCTCATCTTACCATACCAGAATATGCATTGAAAAATATTTTCTTTGGATTTGTAATCAGTTTCACATTTTTATGCCTGATTGTTTGTGCTTCATACGTAATGTATGGTGTAAATTTTGCAGGGACAAGTAGCGGCATCATGAGCCAGCTAGGTTATCTTGAAGGTTATACTCCAGTTAAGTCCCTTGGTTCTACGTCCACCTCCTACATTCTAATTCCGTCACCCAGTATGAGATTCCTGCCTCCTGTCAATCTTCAGCTTCCGACTTGCCTGACTGCTGAATCACCACCACTTGCCCATCTTCTCCACAGCAAGGGATGTGCCATTCCCCTTTCAACAGGTTTTGTGGTTTCAAAAGCAGTACCTACAATGAGGAGAGATGCAAGGAGCATCTCAAAAGAAGAATGGCCCTCTGTTCTTTCTGTCAGCCTCGTTGATTACTATGGTGGTAGCAATATCATCCAAGAAAAGTTTTTGAAGGGTGTTGGAAAGGTTGGGGGAAGGGGTACAGGCTCGGAAACAAGAGATGTTGAAATAGCAACTCACTTGATTCTTGAGAACATAGCTGCAGAGCTTCATGCTTTATCATGGATGACTGTAAGCCCGGCATACTTGGAGAGAAGATCTGCTTTGCCTTTTCACTGTGACATGGTATTAAGGCTTCGAAGGCTGCTTCACTTTGCTGATAAGGAAGTTTCTCGGCAACCTGAGAAAAGCCAAGTTTAGGATATGTGAAACTTGCAGCATACACAAAACTAGTTCAAGCCGTCCATCTTGTGAGACGGGTCTTTGTTTTACTGTAGAAACGACTGTAAACACAAAATACATATACTAGTTCGCTGGAAGTTGTCCTTTCTGAAGTGTTACCTTGGGATAAATTAGTTGTTGTAGGATAATAGACTGTTATCTGTACATAATGTTGTGTAAACTATCCCAGGGATCCAAAGAGAATTATATACACAATTCAATTTGCCTTTTGAAAAATATCTCAAGTGATTGAGTCCTCATTATCTTTACAACATCCCAAGGCACCTGATGACAGGATGGTTCTCTCTGGGTCTAGCTTGTTGATTTTTTTTTCTTGCTGAATAGCAATGCTTAGTGAATTGGAAATGGAATTTCATGCTAAGTTTGTTTGGAGAAATGATGCGTCCCCTGTATTTGCACCCTTGAAAATGGCCAAGTTTTGCCGTTGTATTTTCCATTCATTTTCTTCGAAGGAGTGGGTAGTCATGGGTTCAAATCTCAAAAATAGTCTTTGATAGAAATATAAGATAAGACTATGTACAATAGACCTTCATGGTTGGAATCTTGCTCAGTTTCGGTGCATCGTAAAAGTTTAACTGTGCATAGTAAAAGTTTTAATACGTCGGAACTTGTCCTTTTTTTTTTAGGGGTTTCTCTTTTCTTGAGGGGATGTTTGAATTGTTTTTTTTTTTTTGGCTTTTGGCTTTTAAGCCTGAGGGTGTTAAAAAAGAAATACTTTTAAACACTTTTTTATGTCATCCAAATGCTCTGTCTTGTTTTTCATTTGCTGCCAAGTATGAATAAAGATGGAAAGCATGAAGACTACCAATTCCAAACAAATGCTTTGAATGCGGAAACATCTTCTACTTCTCCCATTCCACTTCTTTTGGCACTATTTTTCTTATTAGTTTGTTGTAATAATGATACTCTATATCACTAATGACAACCTTTAATAGTCATAAAACGAAACAACATTGTATCAGGCTGCCTGTTAATACCAGCAAAAACATTCGACTCGAACAAGGTTATAGCACCATACCAAATATGTTCGAAGAAGAAGAACAAAGCAAACTAAGCATGCCAAAAGTAAAGCAACCCCTTTTACTGGAGTAATAGATTTGATGAAAGCAAACTAGCCTCACTTGTTGTCTCCGTTTAAATTTGGATTCAACAACAACAACAACAACATACCCAATGATGGGTCTGGGAAGGATAAATCGTACGCAGATCTTATTGATAGTAGAGAGACTGTTTCCTAAATTTGGATTCGCGCCAGAAAATTTTGGAGGCTAAGCACTCTCGAACAAATGAAAGGACTTTATACTTAGGCCTTGAACTCGAGATTTCTAGAGTTAGCTTATATTTTTGCTTAGCCAATTGATCTAATAGTCTTCAAATGTGCCAAGGCTTAAGATGTTGAGGCTGTTTCTTGCTCCAGTAAAGATCAAAAGATCAGCTTTTAAGCTTCAAATTAAACTTCACTTCATCAATCAACCCATAAAGTATTATTCTTTACTTCCCAGAGTAGATTACACATGTAACGAAGATGTTTTCAGGTCAAATAGTATTATTTCTGAGCTAATTAAAGAGGGTCAGGTACATGAAGCAAGGAAGCTGTTTGATAAAATGTCTGAACGGGATGTGGTGTCATGGACAGCAATGATTTCAGGTTATATAAGATGTGGGAAGATTGATAAGGCAAGGGAATTGTTTGAAAGAAATGATGCAAAGAGAGATGTTGTTACTTGGACAGCTATGCTTGCTGCATACACGAGGACGAATCGGATTCTTGAGGCTGAGATGCTTTTCAATGAAATGCCTGAGAAGAATGTGGTTTCATGGAATACTTTGATTGATGGTTATGCAAGAAATGGTAGAATTGATAAGGGTTTGGAATTGTTCTGGAAGATGGGTGAGAGGAATGTGGTTTCTTGGAACATGGTTATAGCAGGATTGGCTCGGAATGGGCGAATCAATGAGGCAAGAGTGCTTTTTTATCAGATGCCTGAGAAGAATGTGGTGTCTTGGACTACAATGATATCAGGGTTGTCAAGAAATGGAAGAGTCGATGAGGCTAGAACACTTTTTGATCTGACTCCTGACCGCAATGTGGTTTCCTGGAATGCAATGATTACTGGGTATGCACAAAACTCGAGACTTGAAGTAGCATTTGAACTGTTTGTAATGATGCCAGAAAAGACCATGTCTTCATGGAATACAATGATCACGGGCTTCATTCAAAATGGGGAGCTCAGTAGAGCTAGAATGTTGTTTGACAAAATGAGGCAAAGAGATGTCGTTTCTTGGTCAACGATGATTAAAGGCTACGTGCTAGAGGGGGAAAGTGAAGAAGCTCTAAGAATTTTCTGTGACATGCAAATGGATGGTTGGGTGAAACCAAATGAAGGGACTTTTGTGAGTGTTTTGGGTGCTTGCAGTGACTTAGCTGGTCTTAGAGAGGGAACACAAATTCACCAAGTAATTAGTAAAACAATATATCAGAAGAATGAAGTGGTCATATCAGCACTTATAAACATGTATTCAAAATGTGGAGATTTAGCAACTGCAAGGAAAATATTTGATGATGGCTTGAGATACCAGAGAGATCTGATCTCTTGGACTGGTATGATTGCAGCATATACTCACCATGGATTCGGAAAAGATGCAATCAATCTCTTCAAAGAAATGCTGCAATTGGGAATCAAACCAAATGATGTGACTTATGTGGGATTGCTTGCTGCCTGCAGCCACTCAGGTTTGGTGGAGGAAGGGTTAAAGTACTTCGATGAGCTCTGTAGAGACGAATCCATAAAATTGAGAGAGGAGCATTATACATGCCTTATAGATCTCTGCGGTCGAGCAGGAAAACTCAAAGAGGCCTTGGATGTTATTGAACGACTTCCAAGAACAGAATCAGCATCCATTTGGGGAGCTCTTCTTTCAGGTTGTAATCTTCATGGAGATTCAGAAACAGGAAAATTGGCTGCAATAAAACTTTTAGGGATCAAAGCAAATAGTTCGGGTACCTATTTGTCATTGTCCAAATTGTGTGCTTCGGACGGAAAGTGGAAAGAAGCTGCAAAGTTGAGGACACAAATGAAGGACAAAGGATTGAAGACGCAACCAGGTTGCAGCTGGATTTCAGTTGGGGACAGAGTTCATGTATTTTTAGCTGGCGACTCACTATGAAACTGAGATTATTCACTCACTACTTGGAGAGCTTCATATGAAAATGAAAAGGACTGGTTGTCCACCAACAGATAATCCTTCAGAGCTAGACGATTTCCCTATTATCTAAGTTTTGTTCCCTCTTCTTCTTTTCTTGTTCAAATTATGAATATCACTACCAGTGTTCTTCTCCTAATACTGTCATTTACAAATGTTATTTTAATTATATGATTCCCAATATGGTATGTTTGGTCCAAAGCAGGCTCATGCCCGGATTGGATTTTGCAATAGGAACACCTTATTTGACCCAGTTCTTGAAATATTCAGCAGTGAAATATAGTGTTAGAGAACTTCAAATTCTTGAATTTTGAAATAAAATTTGTTCAGATGAAAACAAGTACTACTTATAATTAATAAAGCCGTCCCTAACTATGTATATTGAGATTGAGATCTTAATTATTGTGTTATTTAAAGGTCCCCAAATATGCCTGGGGAATTTGGCAGGGGCATGGAAGCCCATTGTTGATTCTGTTCATGGCAAAGGTGGTGTCCTTTTTTGCCAGGTTTGGCATCAAGGGCGACTATCCGATTCAAGTCTCAACAATTTCCTTATAGCTTGGAATGCTGGTAAGAAATTCATTAATTATCTTGGGTTTGGTATATTGCTCACCATATTCTCACATCTGCTTAATGTCCATGCAAAGCATAGGCTAGACAAGCGGTAGACTTCACACCAACCCAATCGTGAAAATTCTTGTTAATTACGGAAACTTAGCCTCTTGATATGGACTTAGGCAATTCTTGTCTCTCGAGCTAGCCAGCTTTTATTTTTCCGTCTTTTTGAGCTAATGTTGGACAACTTTCAGTTCTTGAGCGCGTATTTTTGTGATTGAGTTACATTCAAGATTTATTCTTTTGATATATGTTACTAATGGAATAAAATAATGAATTCTCCTGTATTTTCTTCTTTACAATGTGTAGTGCATGACCCTGGTGAGTACTTCAGACCAACACCAAAGCAACTAAAAGCTAATGAACTCCCTCTCATTGTCAACGATTTTAGAATTACAATGCCTTGAAAGCTGGTAACTTATCCATTAATTTAACACAACTTTACAACATTGCACAACATTTACTTGATACATGGTCACTTAATTAATATGTTGTTTCTCAAATTGAAGGATTTGATGGAGTTGAGATCACCTCCGCATACAGCTAATCTTGAATGATCACGTCAACTATAGAATCGGTGAAAATGGTGGAAACATTGAGAACTGTTGTAGACTTGCTTTCGAAATTATAGGAGCAGTTGTAGAAGAAATCAAAGCAGGCATGAAACTCTGTCTGTTTTCTGAAGTGTATGGACTCAAACCCAGAAGCTCTATCAACTTATTTGGCTAGTGAACTCACTAAGCTCGGAGTTCTATATCTACATGTGTTCAAGCCAAGGAACGAACCTCGTTGTCTCAAATCAATTAGGAAGGCTTTTGAGGGGACACTTATTGCTTCTGGTGGCTACAATAAAACTGAGGGAGATGAAGCAATTGCTGAAAGTTATGCTGATTTGGTCTCAGTTGGACGTTTGTTTTTGGCAAATCTTGATTTGCCTAAACGTTCTGAAGTGAATGCACAATTGACAAATATGATAGGAACCTTTTCTACAGGACTGATCCAGTTGTTGGTTACACTGATTACCCATGTCTTGACATTGCTTGTTAATTAGGTTATTATCTTTGTGAACACTATGTTGCTCAGACTCTTAAAAAATGTCGAGAGGTGCCTATTGGATCCTCAACTAGTCCATTCCGAGCAACATAGGATAGTGTGGTTTGCTTCTAGGTGATAAAAAGGGGGTATTGCTTTCTTAATAATAGGAAACTGACTTTGTATTGATGTATTCAAGAAGTTGTGTACTTTTATGTGCTAGTTTGTTAATATAAATGATGATGATTTGCTAACTAGTTTCTTGAATGTAGAGTGTGTCAAATTATGATGTAATTTATACATGAAACAGTCAACTATGCACTCTGAGATTTGCTTATAATCTTGATCATCGTCGAGCACTTTTATTTTTGGCTTATTTTTTTTTGAGACGAGGGTTTCTCGAAAACAGTCTCTCTATCTCTATAAGGTAGGGGTAAGGTCTGCGTACATTTTACCCTCTCCAGACCCCACTTGTGAGGTTCCACTAGGTATGTTGTTGTTTTCATCGGGTGTCGAGTTTTTTCATATATTCTGAGTTTGAACCTGAGACCTCTGATTAAAGGTAGAGTATTTTCTTATTGAAATATTCACAGCACAAGTGGTAGGCTATGACCCTTGCATTTTCCCAATTTATATAAACCAGCTTTTCTCACTTCCAACCTATATACATCAATTTTAAAACTTGTCAAAGACAAGATTTTTCTTGGTGTACTTGAAGAAAGATTCAATCTTTTTGTAGTTTCCATTAATGGGTTGCTCTGTTTCTCGTTCCTATCGCGATTTTGTTACCTTTGATCCATCAAACTCACATTCACAGTCCCCATATTCTTCTTCAACTCCAGTTTCAAGAACACGCTTCCTACAGACACCTCTAATTCACCATCCACCTCTTTGTAAAGGGGATACCAATCACTTAGTTTCACTCACTTCCTCTACCTATGGATCGCTTGATCCTCGAGTTCCAGACAACCCCACCACATGTCAGGGTTACCCTTTATCTCCTGGTGCAGCAATCAACACTCGGGAGCTCATGGAAGACCTTGATGACTTAGATTTTCATATGGTTCAGTCTCCTGAGATTGTTGAGCATCCGAGTATGAAGCCATTGTGGAAGCACTTGTCTGAGGAATCATTGTTGGCGAAAATGGATCTTAATGTAGCTTTAAGTTACAGAAAAGCATTGTATTCCAAACGATACGCGCATCAGGATTTGAAAATAGTGTCATCACATGAAAGTTCAGGTACTGAAGATAGGATTGTTCTGTATTTTACTAGTCTGAGGGTAATCAAGAAGACTTATGAAGATTGCTGTTCCGCGCTTATGATCTTTAAAGGGCTTCGTGTATGTGTAGACGAGAGGGATATTTCGATGGATTCATCATACAGAAGAAGAGTTACAAGATGTTTTGGGAGGTAAAACACTTGGCTTGCCTCAGGTGTTTATAAGAGGGAAGTACATTGGTGGCTTAGAAAAGATTAAACAGCTTCATGATACTGAAGAACTGGCTCAGCTTTTGGACGGTTTTCGAGTTATGAATGATGAATTCACGTGTGAAAGTTGTGGTGAGGTAAGGTTTTTGCCATGTCCTAGTTGCAATGGAAGCCAGAAACTTTTCGAAGAGGAGGAAGGGAAGTCGATAAGGTGTCCACGTTGCAACGAAAATGGACTAATTCGTTGCCCCGGCTGCTCTCCTTGAATGCAGCTCTTGGATTGACCATGTTCATGCTTCACTTCTCTTATCTAGGTGTTAGGTTGTGGAGCCTGACATTATATTTAGGTACCGTTGCGGTTCAACCTCCGCAGTGAGGTTGCCGGGGGAGTGTGGGGGCAGGAGCCCCCACCCGAAGGCCGGGGTTCGGGGCGGAGGCCCGACCCAAATTTTAGGTGGTACTGTTTATTCTCCGTGTATACATATATTCTGTTTAATTGTAAATATCCAGATATCATTAATATATATAACCCTATCGCCGTGAAGTTTACCCATTGGGCGTTACCACGAAAATATTTCTCTCTCTAAAACTTATTTTTCTCTGTCTTCTCTCTAGGAAGAACTTCTTCCTCAATCCTCCTCCTTTTTAGATCTCTAGCTAGATCGTATTTCCTAATACTAAGTTATGTGGACTCTTCATTTTCGATGCTGCACCTACGTTAGATTCTCCGAAAATACACTGCTTTTGGTGAATTTGACATGCACTCGCTGATATTTTTGAAGAGTCTGAACAACATAGCTGGTATCACTAGTACATTTGTATATGGATATGTCTAGGTGCAAAAACATATACTTGGAGTTTCTTGTTAGTAGGTACATGTTGCAGTAAGTTATTTACTCTCCAACTTATGTCGCTCGGACTCTTCAATAATATCAATATAGGTGTATTTGCAGTACATTTTTTGAAGAATCCAACACAACACGAGTATGATAGTGCAAAAGTATATACTTGGAGTTTCTTATTAGTAGGTACATGTTGCAGCAAGTTATTTACAATTTATGTCGCTCGGACTCTCCAATAATACCAACATAGGTGCATGCGCAGATTGTACTATATTTTTGACGAATCCGACACAAAATGGCAAAACTTGTCTGCATCATTTATTGTCGGTGGCTACTAATCTTTTTGCCTTACTATGGAACCAAGTGCCAAATGCAAATACCAAAAATCAAGATAAATATTAAGTCATGGCCCATTCCTTAATAATGATAAGGATGTCAGATTCAGAAATTTTCGCATATAGCTATTCAAAATTTCTTAATTATACTTCATCGTTATAGTTTAGATATTTATATTTCATAAGTGTAGTTATAGCAGCGTTTGTGTAATTCGCTCAACATTTGTATATGTTTGTATAATTCGTTATACAATTTGCAGTTTTTATATAGCATTTATATATTTTGCTATACAATTCGTGCACTACATTTGTATAATTCGCTATACAATTTGATTCTCGCACAACTTTTGTATAATCGAGCACAATATTCGTATAAATAGCACGAATTATACAAAACTCAAACTGCAATTATAGTCAGATGTTTGTCGCGAGCCGTAATTAATTCAAACTATACTTATGTTAGCTAATTAACTAGTATATCTGTGCTTGTACATGTAATTTATATTTATTACAAACACTACTCAAGAATTCATTAACTACGAATAAAGAAATCTTATTCATTTCACCATCGTAATGTTTAGGAGCTCCAATACTATTACATAGCACACCATTTAAACAAAAGCATGATCATAATCATGGAAATGAAAACTTTTGAATATAAATTTAGACAACCATTTTGAAGCCATGAAGCATATTAATGCCAAGAAGACCAATGAATATCTTGCACCAATTGACTTTGCTGCAGCAGCCATTCCAATTGAAGCAACAGAAATGATTTGTAAAATGATTTCAAGGGAATTTAGACCTTTATATGCTTCACTACAAGTGCTACATTGCACTGTATGTGTCCAGTACCTAGTACACACAAAGCTATTATACATATCAAGCAAATTTCATAAATGACAAACATATAAAGTTTGATTATACTTTATAGCTATAGTCTGAATAATTATATTTCGTAACTATAGTTATAGCAGTATTTGTATAATCCCGCAGCATTTATATACATATGTATAATTAACTATACAATTCGTAGTTTTTGTATAGCGTTTGTATAAACAATTCACAGTATTTGTGTATTTTGTTATACAATTTGATTCGTGCACAACTTTCATATAATCGTGCACAGTTTTTGTATAAGAGTGGTAATTGAGTCAAATTAGAGCGGGTCATAATGGGCCAAGACAACAGACGGATCAAGACCCAACCCAACCCAAATTTACTTGGCCAAAATGGGTTGGATCAAAATGGGTTGAGTAATGGATTATTAAGCGGGTCAAGATCCAACCCAGTCCAGTTTTTACTAAGTTTTACTTATTTTATTTGTTTTTTTCAATATTTTAGTACTTAATTAAATTATAATTTCTTTATTCTAGCTATATAAAACATATCAAATTAAAAAAATACATATTAAAAGTATTTTGACAGGATCTCTCTCGAATCAATTCGTGTTGCATATCAACCTAATTTTTAAATGAATTGAAATGAGTTGTTTTGAGATGGGTTGAACTAATAAATAACCCACTCAAACTTCAATGGACTGATCGGGTTGAGATTCATTTTACCACCTCTACTTACTATAAATTATGCGAATTATATAAAATTCAAACTGTAATTACAATTAGATATTTTCACGCACCTGTCCAAAAGTTGCTCCCTAGCAGGAGTTGGTGGTAAGTCACCAGTGAATTTTCTGGCCCAATCAACTTGGCTACCTCCATATTTGTTGAACCATCTTCTAAAACCAACCACAAGTGCATCTGCCTTTGTTGGAACATAACAAACTTTTTGCCAATTTTGTGGACCCTTTTCCCTTAGCTTGTGCTCCTTCAAAAATAAAATAAATATTAAAATTGTAAAAATAAATTTTTATGTCTTTTTTTCTAATCATGACATTCAACAATAAACTTTGAAAATACATAACACACACAAGTATTTTTCGAGTGTGTATCGAATTCTTTAAAAGTAATACATTATTGAAAAAATTGATAGTGGTGCGATAATATTTTTAGATAGTCTGATCTATATGATTAAGGGATAATTACAGTGGAAGGTTTTCGGAGAAAACAAGTACTACAAAAATACTAAGTTATTTGTTGTATAGGCATGTATAGGTAGTGTATATTTTATGTATAGTCAAGTTATATTCAGTTTTTGAGTATATCATAATATATATTTAATGGATAGCTCATGTATAAGTAATCTATATTGTATAGTCAGTGTATAATTTTTCTGACTTTTGACAAGTTATAGTCGTATATTTTTTTTAAATGATTTTGGGCTATTTTCTATGTAAATAAAAAAGGAATATATTTGTTGTAAATTAATTAGTTTAGTGTATATATTTGAAATTATCCCTATAATTAATTTCTTCTAATCGTTTTTTCACAACAATAAGATAATGAATATGCAGATCTTATTCTAACTTTAGGACTCGAGAAGTAGAAAGTTGTTTCTGATAGACCCTCAGCTCAACATAAAACATAACAAAGCAGTTCAACAACAACAACAACAATATTACCCCAATTTCTCAAAGGCTCCCGCTCATTGCGGGATAGATAAGGGGAGGTCGGATGTACGCAGCCTGACCCCCTATGTTTAAAAACATAGCGCGACTGTTGCCGGATGATCCAGGATGACCGTCGAAAGTTGCATTGACTAACTGTTACTTCACAATTGAAAGAAGCACAGACATTTTAAAGA
>JAOTQR010000079.1:6928358-6941200 GCA_025774065.1 Solanum ossicruentum
AGTCCCCAAACTTTTTAATTTAAACCCAATTGAGGACTTTCGACCCCCAACAAAAAATATCCACTCCATTTCTAATTAAGCACCACGAATACATAATTTAAATTACGCCATATTCATCTCAACATTTCCAATTAAATAATTAACTTAAACTAATAAATTTACGGGGCCTAACATCCCTCCGGAATCCTCAAATTATTAACCCACTCACATGTTTCACGATTCTCATCCCTGGTGAATGAAAAACTAGCTTTAGGCTTAACAATTTTTCCATTTGGTAGTTCCTACAGCCACAATTCTTTCCTTTTACAATATTCCTTTAAGTCCATTATAGCTGTTGGGTTGTTATTTTCTTGCCTTTTAACATCCATCACTTTGTTGAATAGGTTGTCAAAATAATTTTTCTCAATTTGTATCACATCAAGATTATGTCTTAGGAGATTATCCTTCTCATATAGCAACTTCCAGAATATGCTTTGTTTGGTCTAATTATGTTTAACACTGTATCCAGGAAGTCTAGAAGGTGGAGCCTTTGTAACTTTAGGCAGTAGAGAAACTTACTCCCAAATTTGATGCTTTGTCAATTATGGGGGTGGAGGATCAATTTCAACCCTATTTTTCTTGAATGCTTGCTTCAACTTTTTGACATCTAGTCCATTGACAAAAATTGACAATGACAATCAAACCATGAATTTTTCTGCCATGCTCTAGGGTGAAAGCCTTATTACGTTCCATGCAATGAGAACAAAGCAAGCTTTCCAGCAGTCATCCAATCAGACAACATGCCATATGCAGGAAAATCATTAATAGTCCACATTTAATAAGCACGCATAACAAAATTTTGTTTAGTTGATATGCCATAAGTCAGTACACCTTCAAATCATAACTGCTTAAGCTCATCTATCTATAGTTATAGAAAGATAACAATCAAACTTTTTGGATTACGAAGACCCAGAATAACATAGCTTAAAAATATGAATGGATTTGTCATGCACATTTCAGGAGGAAGATTATATAGAGTGAGAAGTACGAGCCAACAAGAATAAGGCGTGGAAGAATTTGAGAATAGTGTGAAACTATCTGCACACAGCCTCAATCTGACATTTCTAGGCTCTCTAGCAAAGTCAGGATATACATTATCAAAATGCTTCCACGCTTCTCCATCAAATGGAAGAGACAACACACCCGACAGCCTTCTATATTGATGGTGCCATCTCATATGTGGGGCAGACCTCATCGATGCGTACTCTTCAGTCTAGGAATAAGAGGTAAATGTATCCCCTTAATTGGAACCATCTTTCTGGTCAGAGTCCTCTTATAATGAGCATGCTCACAAAACTTGCAAATGTTCAAGTCACTATCATTGTTGTAGTACAACATCCAGTCATTAACACAACAATCAATTCTATCATGTGACAATACTAACTTTGAAAGTAGTTTCTTTGCCTGATAGAAGTTTTTGGGCATGTTAAACTCGGGATTAACCAACTTACCCAAAAGATCGATCATTGAGTCCATAGCCGCATTAGGAACATTCCAATTTGATTTAGTGTTCATTAATCTAACGATAACAGACAAAGCATAATGCGGACTCCCCTCACGTAATGGTCGACTAACCTCTTCTAATTCTTCATAGAAGCATCTTGCTTCTTTATTAGCAGATTCATCAAAAAACTGTTCAAGTTCCAACCCTCTTGAATTCTGAAAGCTGTATCATTAATCATTTGATGAACTCTATCATGCTCAAACGTATCATGTTGAATATCATCATGTTTAAATCTAATTTGAACTTGTGCTAGAATCATATAACATTCATCCACGGGCATTAAATTGTAAAATACACCATTCAGTCTATCTATTTCTCCATTATCCACTCATACAAAATATCTAGGCTTAAATCCATTATGATACAAATGCACCATAACTTCATCTGGACTAAAAAATTCCAGGAACTTATATGAACTTCAAGAACACCTAACCAATTGACTTTTCTTTAAAAGATCAAGTATTTTGCATGATCCTAACACCGTTAAAAAACATAGATTTCAACCCATCACCATTTTCATAATACATGTCATACATCCACAAATGGTGATCCATCTAAAAAATATTCACAACGTTAATTAATTAGTTCAAGTATGTTCTTAAGTATCATAATTAAAGTTCAAGAACTAAATTATATTTTAAGTTAAAAATAAAAATAAAGTATAACTTAAAAATTTCTTAAAGTATCAACAATTTGTAAATACTTAAATATAATCCTTGGGTTAAAGTTTCAAATTATAAGTATAATTAAAGTTCAAGTATTTAAAAGTTAAGGATTTATACAAATTTGAATTAATTTGTAAGAACTTAATTTAAAAATTCTAAAGTTCAACTTAATTCTAACAACTAACCAAATCAAAGCAATAGTGCAAATTAATTTCAGCATTTAAATCAAATCAAAGCTAAAGTGTGAATTAATTCCAACAATAGTCACAATATGACAAAAAAATAAGATAAGTGTCAAAACTAGATGGACACAAATCGATTTTTGCAAGAAAATCAATTTTGTCATCAATAGGATCAACTAGTGTTGTCACTTATGTCAAACAATCATAATATGATAAAAGAAAAAAAGATAAGTGTCAGCACTAGATGGACACAAATCGATTTTGCAAGAAAATCAATTTTGTCATCAATAGGATCAACTAGTGTTGTCACCTATGCCAAACAATCCCAATATGACAAAAAAAATAATAATAAGTTAAGTGTCAACACTACATGGACACAAATCGATTTTATAAGAAAATCAATTTTTGTCATCAATAAGATCAACTAGTGTTGTCACTTATGCCAAACAATCACAAAATGAAAAAAAAGATAGTGTCAACACTAAATGGACACAAATCAACTTTGCAAGAAAATCAATTTTGTCATCAATAGGATCAACTAGTGTTGTTACTTACGCTAAACAATCACAATATTAAAAAAAAGATAAGTGTCAGCACTAGATGGACACAAATTGATTTTACAAGAAAATCAATTTTGTCATCAATAGGATCAACTAGTGTTGTTACTTATGCCAAACAAACTCATTATCACTATAGCAATACTCTAGAAAACTATTCAAACATTTATATATACAAAATAATTAAATTTTTTATCGAAATAATACCTCGAGTTTTAAATTTTAATTATGCTCGGAGATGGAGGGGTGTGTGGTACTTCGATTGGTGGCGTCGGCAAATATTGAAAACCTAAAATTTCAAGTACAATTAAAGCACATTATATACAAGTATAAATTTCACAAATAAAATTCGAGTTCTAAAATCATATAAATTCAAGTTCTAATGAAATTAAATCTAAGTTCTACTTCAATAAAAAAATCCTAAACTTCAACTTAAGAAATACTAATTAAATTAAGTTCAAATTTTATATTACATTCAACTTCAAAGTTCACAACTTAATATATTCAAATTAATTCCAAATAAATTCTAAGTTCAAGTTAAACACTAGTAACACTAGTAAGAAATCCTAACTTTAACTTTAAGTTCAAACTTAAGAAATCCTAACTTTAAAATATCCTAACTTTAATTTCACATCTCATTCAAACTTAAGAAATCCTAACTTTATGTTACATTCAACTTCAAAGTTCACATCTCATTAAAATATTCAAGTTCCCCAAATTAAATCTAACTTTATGTTAAACACCACTAACGTTCTGTAAGACCCCAAATTTTTTTAGCTAAGTTGAGCCATCCTTAATATGATATAGGATTTTAATTGATAATTCTTAATTGAGCATAAATATTAAAGTCAATTTCTTAATGTGAGAATAGATTTGGAGATGATATAAGGTCACACTTCCGATGCAAGATTTTATAAAAGTTAGATATGCCAATTAAGGATACACTCCTAAGTATTTAAAGTATATCATATGTGATTTAGAGTCATAAGGGATCTTTTACATCAAGCCAAGTCCAACAAATTTCTACTGACTAAGTTTTCATATAAGTGAATAAAAGGATCAACTTCAAATGACTATATCTCCTAAAGTATAATGAGTTAGGTGACCCATATAAATCAAATCTAATTTTGCCTTAATTAGAGTTTGGAGTAAAACATTATGATCATTTTAGTGAAGGAGTGCAGACCTATCTGAAGGTCCACGACAGCTTCGCGTCGCGAGCTCCGCGTCGCGGACCTAACGCGGACCCTTACCGGATAAGCTAAATGACGTTATTTTGTTTTATGTTGAGGTTACTTTTATCCTAAAACCTTTAGGCATCTATTTAAGGCACCAAAATACATAAAACGTCAGTTTTCATAATCAAAACTCTCTCCTTCACTCCTAAACTAAACGCTCAAGAATCATCAAGAAGTCATGATTAATTTTCAAGATTCATCACCAACGTAAGTTATTTTTCATAAATTTCAGGCTATCCGACCTAAATTTCTTTATCTATTCATGAATCTCTAATGGGATATTAAATCATAACCTGGAGTTTCAACATAATGAATTCAACAATCCAAAGAAAGGATTTCTTGATTCTTCTTTTTCAAGAGTTAGGGTTCTTCATCAAGAACTCTAAAGATTCTAGGACAAGAATTCAAGAATCAAAGAGAATTCCTCCAACCTATGTCCTTCCAAGTTCTTTCATTTTAAAAGAACTACCAAGATCGAGGATTTTCTTCAAGAAAGCTAGTATTCATCAAATTTTCATTGTAATATCAACTCTCCAGGTATATAAGACTAAACGAAAGCGTGAAATTGTTCTTTCATGTGCCCCATAGGTGGTAATAGAGGAGTTGAGAGTCTATGAGTCCCCTTATATGTTTCTTGAAATACTTTATTAACTATTTTCTTGAAAATTATATCTATTACATGTATTTTCATATGTTGATGATCATCATAAACTTACTTTCTTGAATTGAGTACTTTTCATGAGATATTGTATAGACCCTATATGTTGATTTGTGAAAGCATGCATGAATGAACCTAGGAATGGAGTCCAAAGCCTTTACTTGAGTATGTTGACGGTAATCTTGATGTGAGTGTGAGGTTGAGTTAATCGAGCTTGATTATAAGTCTTCATAATTGAGTTCTGTCTAAACGACATCTTATAATTAATGATCTGAGTCCTTGAATTTTTAAATGAGAATTGAGTTCATTGAGATGAGTTAAAGTCCCTGAAATAATAGAGGACCATTGAGTTTGAGTTAATGAGATGAGGAGAGTCTCCATGAGGCTAATTGAGATGATGACTGGCTCTATGAAGCTAATAGAGATGAGGAGGAAGAGTCTTATGAGCATTGAGTCTTAAGAGGAGTATCGAGCACCGAAATGTGTAAGAGTGAGTACCACTGCACTCATTACCTATGCCAGCCCAGCGTAGGAGAGGAATGAACCATTACATCTCATAGTCCCCTCTCAAGTTTGCACCCCTGAAATAATAGAGGATGGCAGAGTTTAGATACCTTGTGGATTATGCTCGTTCCTTACTTGGCAAGTATGAAATGGTTATGGCAACAGCTGTGTGATTGTTGTACAATCACTGGCTCATAAGTGATTATTGTCATTTAAGAGAAACTCCCAAAAGTTCTCACCTTGAGTACTCTGAGTCGAGTTGAGTTGCGTTGAGCTCCATTGAGTTGAGTAGAGTTGAGTTCCATCAAGTTGAGTTAAGTGGAGTTAAGTTGATTTGAGTTGAGTTCCATTTGACATTCTGATTGAGTATTATTTTGAGTTGATGTTGTTTCTATATTATTCTACCCGTTTCTGTTTCACTCAACTATTTTATACACCAGTACATTTCAAGTATTAATGTCCCCTTTTGAACTGCATTATTTTATGATGCAGAGGTAGGTATTAGAGACTATGAGCAGGCGCTTCATTGAGGATCTATTCGCATTCAGCTGACCAGTGAGACCTCCTTATTTTTGGAGGATTTCCATATTGTTGTCATCTAGCTTGAGTTAGTGCTTTATTTTTTGTCCCTTAAGTTGGGTAGCCATGGTCTGTCATGGCACCATCTAGATGTTAGAGGTAGAGACTTCATAGAAATTGAGTAGAGGATGTTGAGTACTATTTCCTTTCCAACTCTTATTTATTTGAAAATTTACTTTTTATATAAAGACATGATTTCTTTAATTATATTACAGTCTTTTAATTGAGTATTTTTCTTCCACTATTGAGTATGAGGTGACAATGAGGCCAAGTGGTTCGTTTGGGGACTAGCAATAGCCTCTGAGTGTCGTCCATGCCAAGGTGTCATGACCCCGAACCTAGGGCCTAGATGTGACATGACGAATAGGAACCCGAGAGTCCCCGAAAAAGCCTCAAGATATCAAAATTCGTATCATCAATTTGGAAGCATATTCAACAACCAACACATAGTTCTAAGGGATGGGAAATTGTAGGACTCACGCTATGGGAGCATCATAGGGAAAGGGGTTAACATGAGTTCACAAAGTACATAACACATGAATACTAAGGGGCGGGTTCGTAGGACTTACACTATGGGGCCAATTTGGGACTTGGGCAATTCGGGACTTAGGATCTTTCCATCAAACATATGATCAAGTCACATAACAATAGTCAAAGATAACCAAATACTTAACATAAGCTTAACCATAACCATAGCATATATCGTAAAGAGGTTTCCAAGGTGTCCAACAATGCCTACACATAGATGGGTTGGGGGCCAAGACATACCCTGGGCTCACCCTCAAATACATAAAGAAAAATGAGTAACATAGGTAGATAGATGATGGCTCGTCCTTGGAAAATAGGACTCACTACTACAAGCAAGCTTGGAACCTGAGCTAAGTGGCGAATGATGTATGATCAAATTCCTCGGTCCCTACATGGTGAAATTTTGTAGGCAAGAATATGTGTTTGTACGCTTGAATGTACTAAGTATGCGGGACGCAATGCATGAACTTACCAAATCCTGCATGTCACGACCCAAGCTTAGGGACTAGACATGACACGGCGAATGGGGAACCCAAAGGAACCCCAAACAAGCCTTTCAACTTGTCATTACACATCCTTGGTCGCGGAAGCATATAAAAGACATGTAGAATAAAATGGGACATTAGGGCTAAGGGAAAGCCTTATAACACATCAACATCCATAGACAAGGAATCATAGCTCGTATCATAAATACATAACTTGTCCAACAAATACCTCTACATACATAGATAGAGCGGGGGCCAAGACAAAGTAACCGGGCTCACCCTCATAGTCAAATAGAATATAAGATAATGTATCAATACATAGATAAGAGGAAAAATAAACCAAAGTCCATGAAATGAAGGACTCACTAACAAACTTGGAATAGTACTGTCTAGCCACGTGGAGGAGGAGGATGATCAACTTAGGCAACAATTCCTTCATGGTGATATCATGTAGGCAAGATTATATGTTAGTACGTTTGAATGTACTAAGTATGTAGGATGCAATGCAACAAGAGATAAGCTTCATGATCAACATGCATAACAATAGGCAATAGGCATGATATATCAATATGACATGTATGATCAATGCATAAGTAAAATGTGCTTAAGTAATCCATACTCATATAGAATATCATATGTGTAGAAGAGACCAAGCTAGATTTCAAAGTTATAAACCCCTTGGGGTTAGCGATGATGTCGCCCCATCACTTAGGTGGATGAGTATGACCCTCATCTCGATTGGTGATAATGCCACCCCATCACCAAGGTGGATGAATACTAACCCCCATCTTGGTTGATGAGTATAAACCCTCATCTCAATTAGTGATGATGCTATCCCATCACTAGATGGAGAAGTACAAACCCTTCCCTCAATTACCAGGGCTCTTGTCCCCTCGGATCGGGCATGGTCTAATGCAACACTTTATATAGAGTTCATCATATGCATAATCTCATTTCATCATCATATAATTAATTATATCATATACATAAGCTCTTTTTATCACCATAACATCATTCATATCATATCTCATGCTTGGGGCCTTCATTTCCTTAAGAAACCATAACCTGACATTTTATCAAACATCTTGGGGGTGTGTAATGGGGGTAAAAGACCATGCACTTTAGAGATGAAGTCATGCAAGAAAATCTGTTGTGAAACCATCAATCAACACCTTGCAACACCCCTAAAACATTCACATCCAAACCCCACATCAAATCCAACATTAGATTCAAGATTTAGAGCTCAAAAGTTGTTAAAACAATCATACTTTCATGAACTAAAATCACTGTGTAGTAAATTTCTCAATATACAAGATCCACATGTAAAATCAACTTTAAATCATGCATTATTATGTAAAAGAGGTTTTTGGTACCATAGTGAAAGGACCTAATGGTTCAACACCACATACCTTAACTTTGGAGAAGTTCTTGGTGAAGGTTGACAATGGAGACTTGAAACTTGAAGAGAATCCTTAAATCCGAATGGGGCTTTTGAGTCTTAAAATTTGGAGTGAAAGTATGGCTAAATGTTTTGGGGAGTATTGAGAAATTTTTAGGATGATATAAGGGTGAAATTTGACTAAGTATAGATAAAAGCATGTTTGGGAGACTTGGGTCCAACACTTAGAATATTTTGGGCTGCATAAGTAAAACTCCCAGGCAAAAAAACACATCTTCGCATCGCAGAGAGGACGTGAAGAGGGATTTGTACTAAAGCGAACCCAAGGCACATCGCGGAAGTATCGTGAATAGCTCACTGAAATTGTCCTTTAAAAATTTCTAATTGTTATTTTTTCGCTCTCAAATCGAGGTTGGACCCTTTTTCACCTAATTTTGACCTCCTGATCACAAATATTAAAGTCAAATTTTTGAAATAATGAACGGATTTTTAGATATATGTAAATTAAAATTTTGGACATTCCGAGGCACGTTATTGGGCACTTTTCTGGGTCGTCTCACTGCACTTCAATGTTAGATGACAAGGGCACATAATATCGAAAGGGATATATAAGAAAGAATATAGTACAACAAGATGTCGTGAAGACAATGATGTATTAAATGCAAATGATGCTTATACATAGTGGGGTTGTGACCTCAACTGACATAAGTAAGACCAAGTGAGCTATTTAGTTGAAATCCCAATGATTACCCCTCATCGGTAAAGAGGTTGTTTACTTGCCAAGGGTAAACCATGCTTTACGGGCCTCCTATTTTGTATGAAGTAATCTTCCTTACAGGCCTCCCTTTTCAGATAGGATTTTCAAATAAAAACATATCATATCATTTCTTCTACGTACAGGCAACCCCATTTTGGAGGCATCTTTCCTTACGGGCCTCTCCCATTTCGAAAAGGAACCTATGCTCGACACATAGTTCGAGGATAGAGAGAGAACCCCCTATTCATCTTTGCTAAGTTGTCATCCCACAAGAATACTTATAATATACGTAATTATATATGTTTTCAAGAGATACAAGTATTGTCAAAACATTTCAATGCATAAGTGGGCTTAAAGGCCAAAACATTATTTCGTTATCAATATACTCATGCATAGGAATAACCCATTCATATATGGAATGGTGCAAGCACCAAAATGCTCAAAGAGCCATAATCAATAGACATATATGTGATCACATTCTTGTCATATCCAATATTTTATCAAAATCATATCATAGAACATAATTGGGCTTAACCCATAACATAAGCTCTCAAAATAGTCCAATATCATGAACACCATAAATGATATAAAGAAGGCATGGGTAATTAGGATTAGATCTAAAATCAACAATATATTGTGAAATTAAAATAGATACACCATTAAATCCATATTTAAATTCAACATAAGATCACCCATGCATAAACAAGTCTTAAAGAGGACATGCATACTTATATTTCCATAAACACAAAGTAAATCCTCATAAAATGATTTAAATCACCATAAAATCATCTAATAAACACTACTCATGCATAAGTAGAATTTTAGGAATCATAATGTTCAAAACTCCAATTTAACATAAGCTAAAAATCATCAAATTGCTTGAAATAGTTTGGGTATCCTTGATTGGAAGGTAATCAAGGATCAAGCCCATATACCTTCACTAAATTGAAGAAACCCCAAAGAATTTTGAAGAAAAGTTGAGTTCCTTGGCTTTCCAAGTTGAATCTTCAAGAGTACTTTTGAAAGTTGTTTGAGAGAGTTCAAAATTATGAGAGATGAGTTTGAATGTTTAAAATAGGTTTTAGGTCTTTAGGGACCTTAGAATAGCATAGGAATTCCCAAAGGACCAACAACAATAACTGAAATTACATAAATGTCATTAATGAATCAAAGTAACAATTTACCAGAAGCCGCTTGACTGGAGGGTAAACGGTCCGTGTGGCATTACACGGTCCGTTTACCTGCCCGTGAACCTACACTTAGACAAATTTTTTGGAAATTTTGATCTTGGACCAACACTTAGAAATTTTTCGCATGAACCACCAAATGGACCAATAAACGGCCAGTGCAGAGCCACACGGTCCGTGTGATGCTCCCATCTCTCCAACCCTAGGAAAATTTCGTGAAAATGTTATGAGATGGTGATCTTATACTTGGAATATTTTTCACCCGGAAACTTCACGGAAGGCCAAATAGCCCGTCAAGCACCACACGACTCGTGTGGTTGGTGGTGTGGCCTCCCTTAGCCCCAAAGATGCGGGCTTCAAGCCTAGGCCATCCCATGTCTCCTCCACATAGCCCGTGAAGTGTCACATAGCCCGTGTGGGGTGCCAATGAGGTATACCTTAGCTTGCAACACCACCCCAAGGCCAACATGCAAAATTTGAGGCAAAGTGTGGTCTCACTTGAGGCCACACGGCTCGTGTGACCCCACAGTGGCTGTGTGGTCTCTCATGAGACACACTTGGTCCAAATCTTTGCCCTAAATGAGATTTCTCATCGTCCAATGATGATGTACGGAATCCAAGTCATTACATCATCTCACCCTTGGAAACATTCATCCCCAAATGTGCAAGAACAAGGCTTGAGTGAGAACATGAAACTTTCAAACACAAGACACCATGCATTGTTCATCATTGGAAAATCACAAAGCCATTAGCTCTCATGCCAAAACGAAATAAAATTGTTCAAAACATCATAAAAACCATTTTAATGCACATGTAAGCATATAATACCATAAGACTCAAGAAAGAAAGAATTGGGATCGATGAGAAAGGAAAAAACTAATACCTTAGGCTTGAGAAGATTGGAAAAGATTGGGATATCACTTCATCATGTCTAACTCTGCCTCCCATATAACACTCTCCACATGTTGGTTCCTCCATAGCACCTTCACCAATGCCACATCCTTGTTATGAAGTCATTTCACTTGCCTATCCAAAATCTCTACCGGTACTTCCTCATAAGACAAGTTCTCCTCTATGTCAATACCCTCCAAAGGAAAAATAGTGCTAGGATCACCAACCATCTTTCTCAACATGGACACATGGAAGACTAGGTGAATAGAGCTCAAATCTAGGGGTAACTCCACCTTATACGACACGTTCCCAATCCTCTCTATAATTTCATAAGGGCTTGCATATCGAGGACTTAGCTTTCCCTTCTTGCCAAAAGGCATCACTCCCCTTCAAAGGTGAGACCTTCACAAACACCCAATCCCCAACTTGGAACTCAAGATCCCTCTTCCTAGCATCCAAATAGGACTTTTGGCGACTTTGGACTGTCTTCAACCTCTCTCTACTCAACTTTACCTTCTCTATAGCCTCCATCTCCAAGTCTGGGCCAATCAAGGCCACCTTTCCCAACTCAAACCACCCCACCAGAGACTACACCTCCTACATACAAGGCTTCAAACAGGGCCATACCAATACTAGCATAGAATCTATTATTATAAGTAAACTCAATAAGTGGAAATTCATCCCCATTACCCTTGAACTCCAATACACAAGCACTCAAACATATCCTCTAAAGTTCAAATTGTCCTCTCGGATTGCTCATCGGTTTAGGGATGAAAGTTGGTGCTCAACTTGACCTTAGTACCAAGTCCTTTTTGAAACGATCTCCAAAAGTGAGAAGTAAATTGGGTACCCCTGATCCGATATGATGGACCTAGGTACACCATGCAACCGTACCAACACCTGAATATACAATCTTGCATAGTTTTCGGTACCAAAAATATTCTTAATCGATAAGAAATGAGCCGATTTAGTCATCCGATCGATGATAACACAAATGGAGTCGAATTGTTTCCGATTCCTAGGTAACCCAACCACAAAATCCATATTATGTCTTCCCACTTCCAAGTAGGAATCTCAATGTCTTAAGCCAACCCACCGGGCCTTTGATGCTCCACCATTACTTATTGACAATTTGGACATCGGATACAAACTTGGCTATATCGTTCTTCATACCATGCCACCAATACACCTTCTTCAAATCTTCATACATTTTAGTGGACCCCAGGTGAATGGAATAATTAGAACTATGGGCTTCACTCATGATCACCTTTCTAAGATCACCCACATCTGGAACATATAACTGATCTTGATACAGAAGCACACCATCTCACCCTTGGGAGAAAACCTCAATATTCTTTTCGACAACCAATTTCTTCAATTCAACCAAGGATGGATTTAGATCTTGCTTAGCCTTCACATCAACAACCATCGAGAATTCTGCCCCATTTAGAACATGTATACCACTGTCATGACCCAAGACTAGCCTAAACATGACCTGTGAATGGGGAAACCCGAAGGAACCCCAAACAAGCCTCATACCATATCATTACACATCCTTGGTCACGGAAGCAATATAAAGCAACATAAGAAATATGAACAAGGGGAATTGGGACTAAGGGGGAGAGAGAGAGAGAGAGAGAGAGAGAGAGAGAGAGAGAGAGAGAGAGAG
>JAOTQR010000079.1:6943001-6955551 GCA_025774065.1 Solanum ossicruentum
GTGCGGGTATCCTATCCATTACTTTGAAATAGTGCTACGGCTCAGGGGCTTTTGGAAGCATGGGCTATGTTCTCACCAATGAAACTGCCTCTGTGTCCCCTTCTGATCCTTCTCCTGCTACCCCTATCCCTCCCACCCGCCTGGATGCAAAAAATCTTGAGGTTCTTCTAGCCAGAGTCTCCAGCATAGATGAGAAGTTTCAAGCCCTTCAGGATCTCCTCCTCTCCAGTCATTGCAAAGTCGACTCTCTTGCTGACAATGTTGAGAAGATTAGAATCTTCTTCAAAGAAACTAGTACTAATGTTGCAAAAATTCGACTTAAATTAGATCAAGTTGTCAAGAATGCTTCAAAGTCTGCTTAGAAGATTTAGACCAATTTGGATGAACTCTCTACCTCTCTCACCTTGATGATTGATAATCTGAAGACTTCCCTTGTGAACACTCTGACCTACTTTCTCTGACCTCGGGGATAATTGTCTTGTCTGTTTTAATTTTTTGCTAAGGGTCAGCTAGCCCAAACTAAGGATATTATATTTTTGTCTATTATGGTCATTTTTTGTTGATGCCAAAGGGGGAGAATACTATCAGTAATTAGTAATTAGTAATTATCTAGTACCCTGTTTTTCCTTATGATTGCTTGTTTTGTCTGCTACATGTTGTTTCTGTGCTTGTCTGTCTGTGCTAGTCAATTAGCAGGTACCAAGTCAGGGGAGAATTAAAAATCACTATTCAGGGGGAGTACTTCAAGACAATGCTCCAACCAATCGACTAATTCTCAAGGAAGTCAACTATATACTTTTGTCATCATCAAAAAGGGAGAGATCATTAATGTTAATCTATTTTGCATGATGATAAAATTTATGGACAACCACAAGGAAGCTATTAGGACTAAAAGAAAAGCAAATCAAAGCTGTTGAAGCTAGAAACTAGTCAAAGAAGCCTTTTATAGAAAATTGAATTAGATGGAGGAAATCAAGCTTAATCCAATCCATTCAAAGGAGCTCTTTATGGAAAACCAAACCAAATGGAGGAAATCAAGCACAATCTAATCAATACAGAGAAGATAAAAGATCTGCACAAGATTTTGAAATCAATCCAAGATCGGCTATATCAATCAGGATCGCAGCAAAATCACAATCAGAGGAATATATGCACATCAAGAAGATCCAGCTTACAAAGAAGCATGATTGTCAATCAAGGAAATCTGAACGTTGGAAAGAATCTAAACGATTGAAAGATTGTCCTTCCTTAAAACCCTTAGCCTTATTCTTGGAATGAGGAATCACTTTCTCAATCCAAGGATCAAAACCCTTAGGATGTCATCTCTTCTATATAAGGAGAAATCCGAGTCTCTCATCAACATACAAGCCTGCTGCAAATTCAAGCCTTCTTCAATACTCTTCATCTTTAAAAAATCATTGTAATCTTAAGTTATTATTTTACCAGTGAAAGAAAAAGATAGAGAAAAGAAGAATCATTGAAAAAGAGAGGTCTGTATCAAAAATAAAAGGAGAGAAAAATTCTGAGTTTAGTTTTAAACATCTTGTACCCTAAATTTCCATTAACGGCTTAAAGAGACCACCCTTGCAACCCAAGGAGACTGGAATACGATTCACATTGAATCCAAACCAGTATAAGAGCATTTGCTGTCAAAGTTTCTTTTTTACACTTTAAATTCCTACTTATTTAATTAATTGTTAGTCAACTATCTGCTTCGCTAGCTAACTAGCCATAGTTCAGTATTAAACAAAAAAAAAAGTGAAGAAATTTGAATTCACTCCCCCCCCCCACCCCCTCTTTCACTTTCAGAATGGACATATGACATCAGTGGCGGATCTAAGATTTTATCTCAGGGGGTTAGAAATATAATAAAAGTATAAATATGCGAATAAATCAGCAAAATGCAATTTTCAAAAGAATAATTAAGAAAAGTTAAAAAATAATGTTTTAAATAGGATTCGAACAATTAGCATGAGGGTTCATTTAAAAGGGGATTTACCATTATGCTAGACTTTGCTTATTCTTTAGGGGGTTCAAGTTTAATATATGTATATGAAAATATAAAAAATTTACCTTATATATAGAGTGTAATTTTTTGTTGAGGGATTCTCAACCTTCCCTAGGTCTGCCCCTGCATGGCATCAGGGAAAATGACTTGGCATAAAGATTTGAGAGAGAAGTTTCTATAAAGGTTTCATTGATCGAGTGTTCTGATAAAAAATTAGTGGATTAACTTGATCCTGTCTCATTATCGTTTTTATCATATAATTATTATCAAAAAATAAGGTAGAAACACATGGTCTAAAGTGGGTGAAGGACTTAAGTCTCGGAGACAGACTAAAAGGACAAATATGTTAAATATGTTCGTAAGATATCTTGCAAATTATATAAAAATATTAGTTGGCGTGCGTCACGATATTCTGAGGTGGAACATTTTCATTGGACATAGTACTTAAGGGCTCAAGTGGAGCTTTCCTAATAATTGATGTTTTGCCTTAGTTGCCTATAAATAATATAGCTTACTTATAAAGAGTTGAATTTTTGACAATAACAAAAGCAATACACTGATATTTTTATGCTTCAGACTTTCTATTATTTCATATTCCTTGCTAAGTCTCAACTCTCAAGCAACTTACACTGAATCTCTTTGAATTGAGAGCCGGTCACACCTTACTATCTCTAGATCCAGTGAAAATATCAAGCAACTATGCTCTATTGTTCTATTTAATTTACTTTTTTTATTAAGCTCATTTATTGATATATATGCATGTTGCAGAGATGAGGATGTTGAGATGGATGTGCAACGGCATCAGGAGTGATAGGGTTAGGAATGAGACTATCCGGGAGAAGCTAGAGGTGGCCCCGGTGGCAGAAAAGAAGAGGGAATCGCGCCTGCGATGGTTTGGACATGTGCAAAGAAGAAGTGTCAATGCTCCTGTTATGAGATGCGAGAGACTGGTTGTGGAAGCTACTCGGAGGGGTAGAGGTAGACCGAAGAAGCACTGGGAAGAGGTGATTAGACATGATATGGCGGAACTTGAGCTCACTGAGGACACGACCCTAGATTGAAAGAAGTGGAGGTTGCATATTAGAAGAGCGGGTTAATTGGTAGGGTAAAAAATAGGTGGTGCTTGGTTTCGGGGCATAGTAAGGTTAATTGGGCAGGGGTACTCTTGTGTTCGTAGTATATGTCGTATTGTGTGCTACTTTTCCAATTCTTTTCAATTTTTTTTCTTTTTTTTCATGTGCATGTCATTCTTAGTTGCATGTCATACTCTCATGGTCATATCTAGTTCTTTTCTGCTTATGGGTTTTGAGATGAGGGTTCACAGGAAACAGTCTCTCTACTTCTCGAGGTAGCGGTAAGGTCTGCATACATTACACCCTCCCCAGACCCCACTTGTGGAGGTATACTGGGTATATTGTTGTTGTTGTTGTACTTATTGACATATTAAAATGCTAAATAATTATTCAATAAATTAAATCGCTATATGTTTCATTGACCCCATAACAAATTCAATTGTACCATATTCTCAATAAATTGTTAATTTGGCACCCACGACAGTTGTGATGTTGGTTTAACTCTCTACTTATTAGCTTAAATTGTTTGTTTTTCTAGAGTAGTTAATGATAATCATGAACCAAAACGACAATAATACAACTCAACTCCAACTACCTAATGCTATTCACAACTAGACAAGCCTTTAGGAGAAGCTATCGCAATCTAAGCTAGGCCCTAAGTGTGACAAGATGATTAGGATTCTCAAAGAAACCCCAACCAAACCTCTTAATATATCAAGCATACAACTTGTGACAAGGTGAGAAGTTATCGCAATCGAAATTTGATTGCTTAACTTGTGTTCAAAAGTTAGACAAAATTTGAGACATATGGCTCATGGTGAAGATTGGTCATGATGTGGCATAGCGGATAGGGGGGAGAAGTAGTTTCATTGATCAAGTTTGAACAAAACTATATCTTGTGGAATCATATTGAATATTCGATGATACATTATGTACCTTGCTAAAAAACCGATCCTTATTTACCAAGCACACATTGTCTAACCAAATCCAATTCTCTCTCAATACGTTCCTCAAAAAGTCCAATTTGGGCGGATTCTTCCCCCAACTAACGAAGAGATCTTAGCGGAATTGCCACATATGAAATTGAGCACAGTTTTACAAAGTAATAGCCCACTTATTTCTTGAGAAGAGATGGGAAACATGCTCAATATCATTTGATTGAATGTCGACCCAACACCTGGTTGTTTGAAGAAACCCTCCACTTCAACTGGTATTTTTTCACGCAAAGTAGACTTGAGATAAGAAATTCAGTGTTTCACTAAGATTTCGAATAGCGATCCCGAATTCAAGTTGATTCTATTTCGATTCTTCCTCAGAGAAAGACGATCAAACAATTCCCAATCATGGTCCTTATGGATCGGATCATCCATATAATATACAAAAAGAAACTCCAGATATTTGAGATCTTTCTGTTTGAATAAGATCTCTATTCCAGCGACAGTTTCATTAGATATCTTACAACTAAAAACCCTCTTTTTTTCGATCCAGTTCCTCCACCAACACAAACCCCAGTTGGATTCAGGCATGCTACACTTTTTAGTTATTGGGAGAACCCAAGTTCTCTCTCTTGGATCCAGGAAACAACTCTCAGATATCTTTTTCCCTTTGGGAAGATACAGGAGCAAAACAATCAACCTGTTGATACTGGAAGACCCAATAGATTCTTCCAATGTATCATTTCTAGGTCCAATGGAATGCATAGGTATAGGAAGAAGCCCTATCAAATAGAGATTTTTTTCTTTCGACTATATTTTGATTGTTAATATGATATATAAGGACCGCTACAACAAAGAGTATTATACCCTTGATCATGAAATATCGATTGCTTGTTGAACCTTGTGAATTGCGTGAAAGTAGGATACTCCACATTCGGGGGTCAAAGAGTTTTAGAAAACGTTCTTGGTGGAAAAGAATATGAATGAAGGATCACACTAAATTGAATTGGGTCCATGAATCTAAGAAATGGTGAGAATTCTTGATCTCTCTCTATATCTCTGTCAATTAAAACATCCAAAATTTGAACTGATGTTCTCTCATTGATTCTTTTGAAATTGCATTGTTTTACCCTAAAGATTTCATTTCAGTTGGAATTTGATTATTCACCATGTACGAGGATCCCCGCATGTTGCTGCCATTTTGAAAGAATTAAAAAGCACCGAAGTAATGTTTAAACCCAATGATTTAAAATAAAATAAAGATAAAGGATCCCAGAACAAGGAAACACCTTTTTAATTGTCTTAAAAATTGGATCAGACTGAAGAATCCAATTTTGAACGAGACAAACAAAAAAGGAGAAAAGACCGCTCGATAAATGAAATTGTCGAAAGATTTTTCTTTGAACTTTTTGAAAGTTATCCAACTTGAGTTATGAGAATATGAATGATTTCTTTTTCATTTTAAGGAAGAAGGAAGAAAAAACGACTTACATCTTTAATTACTTTGATCATTTATAGATCCAGTTGTCATTTCTTAGATAGAATTCCATAGAGGGACAAAACTTTGACTCAATCATTTTTCTCGAGCCGTACAAGGAAAAAGCTTCCTATACGTTTCTAAGGAGGTGTTATTCATCTATATCTATCCCAATGAGCCGTCTATCGAATCGTTGCAATTGATGTTCGATCTCGAAGAGAAGGAAAAGTCTTCAGAAAGTAGGTTTTTATGATCCAATAAAGAATCAAACTTATTTAAATGTTCCTGCTATTTCTTTTTCCTTGAAAAAAGGGTTCAACCTAGAGAAATTGTTCAGTGTATTTTAAAGAAGGCAGAGGTTTTTAAGGAACTTTGTCCTACGAAATTCAATTAAGGAAATAAATTAAGGAAATACAAAAAAGGGGTAGTGATTTGTATATACATTTGAACGCCTTTTCTCTTCTATTTTTTGTATTTCCTCCCTTTCCTTTTTCCCTTTCTATTTGTATTTATTTATCATTGCTTCCAGAGAATTCTGTGTTCTATAACGACACAACCTCTTATTTTATTGATCTTCTAAATCGAGAATTCGGGCATTTTGAAACAAAATAAAATTTGCTTATCTTACTTAACTTTTTATTAAATCCATTATGGATTAAATAAATCTAAGTAAATTGTAGTTTTGTTTTTCACTTATTCTTTATTTATTCTCCCATCTATACTTTTTGTATCTATTGTATTCGGATTAGATTTGTAGTTCCAATCCAACACAAGCCCCTTTTTTTACTATTTTTATTGTTTTCAATTGAAATTTCATTTGTTTTTTCAATATTCAATATTTATATTGACAACGGTGAGTCAAACAAATATAATTCATTGTGATAAATGAGGTGGATCTATTTTGTTTTATTTTATGTTTTAAAAGAATTAGAAAGTGTGAATGTATTTTTTTAGATTTCTTCTTTCAATGGTTTTTGGTTGTCTTGTCTAATCTCTTTATTTCTTTTTCTTCGGATTGAATCTACACACTTTTTTGATATTTTCTTCAGACTGCTAACTCAACAGTAGAGTACTCGGCTTTTAAGTGCAGCTAGTGTCCTTTATACATATGGATGAAGTGAGGGATTTGTCCATACTCTCGCTAAAGTTTGGAAGACTGTGGTTGATCCTGAAAGGAAATGAATGGTAAAAATAGCATGTCGTATCAACGAAAAGTTCTAAAAATATTTCATTATTCCTAGATGAGTATAAAACCATGTTCGAATTCTTGAAACAGAACAAAATAAAGTTGGGTCGAATGAATAAATGGATAGGGTTGCGGCTTCAATTAAATATAGGAAAGAAAAAACAACGAGCTTTTGTTCTTAATTCGCATGATTCTCGATCTAATTAAATGTTAAAAATGTATTAGTGCCTGATGCGGGAAGGGTTTCTTGTGCTATGAGTGGGTTCTCGAATTTTTTAATGAATCCAAACTATTACCATTTCGATTGTGGAGATATGTGTAGAAGAAATAGTATATTGATAAAGAAAGTTTTTCCCGAAGTCAAAAGCACGATTCGGTTGAAAAAATAAAGGATTTCTAACCATCTGATTATTCTATAACACTATAACACACCAATAAATGAAACGAAAAAAAAAGAGATGATAGAGAATCCGTTGAGAAGTTTACCTGTATCCAAGGTATCTATTCTTACTAGGATACATTGTTTTAATTGTATCAAACTATGTATCATTTGATGACCCTCAAAATCTTCCATCTTTGATACAAATAGAATTTCAAATGGAAGAAATCCACAGATATTTACAGCTAGATAGCTCACAACCACACAACTTCCTATATCCACTTATCTTTAAGGAGTATATTTATGCACTTGCTCAGGATCATGGTTTAAATAGAAATAGGTCGATTTTGTTGTAAAACATTCCGCCATAGTTAGGGCAGTCAAACCAACTCTCACACAAGCTCCCGGCAGTTCATTCATCTGACCGTAAACTAGGGCCACTTTTGATTCTGCAATATTTTCTTTATTAATCACTCCAGATTCTTTTATTTCCATGTGAATATTATTCCTTCTCGAGTACGTTCACCGACTTTGCCAATACAGATACGCCCCCATGAGCTTTAGCAATATTGTTAAGCAATTCCATAATGAGTATTGTTTTACCCACTCCAACTCCCTCGAATAGTCCAATTTTTCCTCCACGGCAATAAGGGGCTAAAAGATCTACTACTTTAATTCCTCTTTTAAAAATAGATAATTTTATATCCAACTGTATAAAGGCGGGCGTAGGTCTATGAATAGGAGACGTTGTGCTAGTATCTACAGGCCCTAAATTATCAACAGGCTCTCCGAGCACGTTAAAAATTCATCCCAGAGTCGCTCCCCTAACTGGAACACTTAGAGGAGCTCCTTTGTCAATCACTTTCATTCCTCTCGTTAGACCGTCTGTAGCACCCATAGCTACAGCCCTAACTCGATTATTTCCTAATAATTGTTGTACCTCACAAGCCACATTAATTGGTTGACCAACACTATCTCAATCTTGAACTACCAGAGCGTTATAAATATTTGGCATCTTGCCCAGGGGAAAGGCTATATCTAGTACTCGACAGATGATTTGGACGACATGCCCCAGGTTTTTTTTTCTAGCGTGGAAACCCCAGAATCAGAAGTAGTAGGATTGATTCTTATAATACTAAAATAAATGAATATGTCGACATGTTTTTTTAAAAATTCTCGAATTCAAAATAAATGTCCGCTAGCACATCGATCGGTTAATTCAATAAAATGGGAATTAGCACTTGATTTCGTCAGCACCATGCAATTGAACCAATCTAATTGTTTACTTATTCAATGAGACTGAGTTAATTTACAAGCTCACCCAACCTATTTTAGTTTAAAAATCTCAAGTGGATGAATCAGAATCTTAAGAAAGTCTTTCATTTGCTATCATTATAGATAAGCCCATCCATATTGTTTATTCTATGGAATTCGAACTTGAACTTTCTTTTTGATTTTTATTACGATTCATTATTTGTATCTAATGGGCTCCTCTTCTTATTTATTTTTTATTTAAATTTCAGCATATCGATTTATGCCTTGCCTATTCTTTTCTTTGCGTTTTTCTTTTTTTTTTATACCTTTCATAGAGGAATTCCATATATTTTCACATCTAGGATTTATATATACAACATAAACCACTATCAAGAGGGAAGCTCTTATTATTTAGGTTAGTTAGGTATTTCTATTTCAAAAAAAAGGTAAAAAAATCCAAATTGGGTTGCGTTATATATATGAAAGAGTATACAATAATGATGTATTTGGCAAATCAAATATCATGATCTAATAATCAACCATTCTGAATAATTGATAATATTAGTATTAGTTGGAAATTTTGTGAAGATTCCTGTGAAAAGCTTCATTAACGCAGAATTTGTGTCGAGTAGATCTTGTTGTTGTGAGAATTCTTAATTCAATTCATGAGTTGTAGGGAAGGATTTATGTCACCACAAATAGAGACTAAAGCAAGTGTTGGACTCAAAGCTAGTATTAAAGAGTACAAATTGACTTATTATACTCCTGAGTACCAAACCAAGAATACTAATATATTGGCAACATTCCGAGTAACTCCTCAACCTGGAGATACACCTGAAGAAGCAGGGGTCGCGGTAGCTGCTGAATCTTCTACTAGTACATGGACAACTGTATGGACCGATGGACTTACCAGTCTTGATCGTTACAAAGGGCGATGCTACCGCATTGAGTGTGTTGTTAGAGAAAAAGATCAATATATTGCTTATGTAGCTTACCCTTTAGACCTTTTTAAAGAAGGTTTTGTTACCAATATGTTTACTTCCATTGTAGGTAATGTATTTGGGTTCAAAGCCCTGCGCGCTCTACGTCTGGAAGATCTGTGAATCCCTCCTGCTTATATTAAAACTTTCCAAGGTCCGCCTCATGAGATCCAAGTTGAAAGAGATAAATTGAACAAGTATGGTCGTCCCCTGTTGGGATGTACTATTAAACCTGAATTGGGGTTATCTACTAAAAACTACGATAGAGCTCTTTATGAATGTCTTCGTAGGTAAATAAGGAAATCCAAATGGAACACGAATTTTTGGTGCAATCGCTCAGGAATTGAGAGACTTAAATTTTACTAAAATAGTTTCATTAGCTCCCAAGGTATTATAAAATAAAATTGTGATCTGTCTCGAGTGTGGTATTTGAAAGAAATAGATTAAATATTAGATTGTGTGTCGCGCATATATCTTTAATAATTCATATCATATTCCAAAATAAATAAGTAAAAAACACGATAATTATATCAAATTTGGAGACCCCAATAATTTTAGTTCATCATGGGCAGGTACACTATTGCTAAGATAATGAGTTTTATACGAAATGCTGATATGGATCGAAAAAGGGTGGTTCAAATAGCATCTACTAATATTACCAAAAATATTGTACAACTACTTTTACGAGAGGGTTTTATCGAAAATGTGAGAAACATCGAGAAAACAACAAATATTTTTTGGTTTTAACCCTACGACGTAGAAGGAATAGGAAAAGACCCTATAGAAATATTTTAAATTTAAAACGAATCAGTCGACCTGGTCTACAAATCTATTCTAATTATCAACAAATTTCGTGAATTATAGGTGGAATAGGGATTGTAATTTTTCTACTTCTCGAGGTATAAGATAGATCGAGAGGCTCGGCTAGAAGGAATAGGTGGAGAAATTTTGAATTATATCTAGTAATCCTTTATAATATCCAATTGGATTCGAAACTTCCTATTTGTGAAATTTTTGAAAAGGAGAAAAGGGGGTGTCTAGTATCTTTCGCATTAGTTGAGACCTCAAAGGAACTTTGTTTTATATAAATACTGTCAGGAGATAGAGTCAAAATTGAAGTAAGTCCTTATGATTCAAACATAGGGCATAAAATTTATCGACTCCACAACAAAGATTTGAAGGATTAGGTTCTCAACTTCACCATTCCTTTCGTGGGAATACAATTTGAGATGAACAATTTTAAGAAACTTATTTCATCCAAGAAATAGATTTAGAATTAAGATAAAGAATAAAATATATGAAAATAAGACCTTCCGTTCGTAAAATTTGTGAAAAATGTCGACTAATCCGTAGGCGGGGGCGCATTATAGTAATTTGTTCTAACCCGAGGCATAAACAAAGACAGGGCTAATCAAACTTGCCAGAAGAGTCGATGTATAAATAAAGAATCTATTTTGACATGAAATGGATATATCCATAATCTCTGACTCATATCTACGAGATGATAAAATATGGCAAAAGCTATACAAAAAATTAGTTCGCATCAGAATGGACGTATTGGTGCACCCAAAGGGAGTTATTCATGTTCAAGCAAGTTTCAATAATACCATTTTCACTATTATAGATGTACGGGATCAAGTAATTTCTTGGTCCTCAACTGGTACTTCTGGATTCAAAGGTACGAGAAGAGGAACACCGTTTGCTGCCCAAACCGCAGCAGCCAACGTTATCCGTAAAGTAGTGGATCAAGGTATGCAACGAGTAGAAGTCATGATAAAAGGTCCCAATCTCGAAAGAGATGCAGCATTACAAGCTATTCGTTGAAGTGGCATACTATTAACTTTCGTACGGGATGTAACTCTGATGCCATATAATGACTGTAGACCTCCGAAAAAAGGACGTGTGTAGAATTGAACATTGAAGAAATCTCAAGAGAAATAAAAGATTCGATGATATAATCAAATAATTATACTATGGTTCGAGAGAAAGTAACAGTATCTATTCGGACACTTCAGCGGAAGTGTGTTGAATCAAATCAAGAACAGATAGTAAATGTCTTTATTATGGATGCTTTATTCTGTCTCCACTTATGAAAGATCAAGCCGACACAATAGGCATTGCAATGCGAAGAGCTTTACTTGGGGAAATAAAAGGAACATGTATCACACGTGTAAAATCTGAAAAAGTCCCACATGAATATTCTACCATAACGGATATTCAAGAATCATTACATGAAATTTTAATAAATTTGAAAGAAATTGTATTGAGAAGTAAATTATATGGAACATCTGACGCGTCTATTTGTGTCAAGGGTTCGGGATATGTTACTGCTCAAGATATCATCTTGCCATCTTATGTGGAAATCGTTGATAATACACAACATATAGCTAGTTTAACGGAACAAATTAATTTTTGTATTGGATTACAAATAGAGAGAAATCATGGATATCTTATAAAAATGCCACATAACTTTCAAGATGGAAGTTATCCGATAGATGTTGTATTCATGCCTGTTCGAAACGCGAATCATAGTATTCATTCTTATGGGAATGGGAATGAAAAACAAGAGACACATTTTATCCAAATATGGACAAACAGAAGTTTAACTCCGAAAGAAGCACTTCATGAAGCATCCCAAAATTTAATTGATTTATTTATTCTCTTTTAACATATGAAGGAAGACAACTTATATTTACAAGACAATCAACACACGGTTCCTTTATCCCTTTTTAATGATAAATTGGCTAAACTCATTAAAAACAAAAACAAAATAGCATTGAAAATGATTTTTATTGACCAATCAGAATTTTCTTCTAGGATCTATAATTTTCTCAAAGTATCCAATATATATATACATTATTGGACCTTTTGAATAACAACCAAGAAGATCTTATGAAAATTGAACATTTTCGTAGCGAAGACATAAAACAAATATTGGGCATTTTAGAAAAATATTTCGTAATTGATATAGGAAGAAATAAGTTTTAAATCTTTTGGACTGACTTAGTGAAAATAGATTAAAAAAGCACAATTTAGCACAATTAATATTCTAAAAAGAATTCATAATTAAATTAAATAGATGTATTTAGGGAAAATTCGCTTTGAAGGAAATTATTCCCTAGATACACATGTCATGTTAGTTCACAATTGAATCAATTAAAAATTTTTAAAAAGACCTGAAGTTAGGGATTTATCAATAGGTAATGTTGCACCAATGCCCAACCAAAGGGAAACTGCGGTACTAATCAAAAAGACAGT